>PVKA01017708.1:22500-45213 GCA_004027165.1 Ctenomys sociabilis
ATTCTGAGTTTAAGCTCCTGGGTAGACTGTCTAGCCTGTAACCCACAGACATAACCAGTAGGGGCCAGGAGCTACCCTGACTTTAAGAAGAGGCTTGAGGTGAGAAACAGCCTATAAATCAGCCCCCAAGGTGTGGAGGCTGTTCCCAGGCTCCCTTCAGACAGCAGATGCCCTTGGGGCTGGGCCAGGGCTCACGTGGGGCCTGCGGGACCAGGGCAGGAAGAAGAAGAAGTCAGCCCACCTTCCTGAGGTTGAAGCCCCAGGCTATACCCAGCTCACCTCGTGGGCACCCCAGGGGCAGCGGTGCACAGATGTGTGGGAGAAGAGAAAGCATTCAGGGCTGACTATGCCTGAGGAATCTCCCTGCTTCTAAAAGCAGCTGCCATGTCTGTCCTCAGTGACCACCCATCCACAAGTCCAGCGTCCTGCTTGGAAGCTCTCTTTCCTATCCCAGGGCTTTGACAACCCTTCCTGTCACCCTCTAGCACAGTGGCTTTGTGATAGCACCCCATGTCCATGAGAATCCTCCCCCAAGGATGTGGTACCACTGAAGATCTACCATGGGAAGACCTATCCCAGGTCCCTGGGGTGCACTGATCCCTGCTGCTGGAGTGAGCAAGGTTGTGGGGACGCAGCTCCCCAAGACCAGACAACAGGATGTGTTCCTACCCTTGCCATCCCTTTCTATGTGAAGTCTCCCACCTGCATCTCTCACCCACCCCTCCCCCCGAAGACCAGCGTTATACTCCTCAGACAGGCACCTGGCGATGCTCCCCGCGAGCTGGTCTGAGTCTCTCCCTGCATTTGTGGTTTCAGGGGTCCCCGAGACCCCAGACCACACCAACGTGGCCAGTGTCCCAGTGTCCACAGCAGTAGTTGTCCTAAACAGCGCTCGGCCCATCATGGGCCCTGGGGAGCCCCAAGCAGGCTGGCACAATTCCATGCACATTCCAAATTTAAATCTGGGACGTTCTCCCCTTTTTTCACTGCTTCGGAACATGGGGGAGGCATCTGCCTGGAAACAGCTGTCACCCAAAGAAGAGGCGGCACGTGTGCCCCCCCCCGCCCCCCGCGCAAGCAGCACCATCAAAAGCCTCACAGCAGCCAGTGTTACTTAGCTACAGAACTTCACAGCCTGGGGAGGGAGGGGAAGAACAGCGGAGGGAAGAAGCTCCACAGAAGGACAGCAGCCACCTCCCCCCAGGTATGCACTGTCACACATGCCACTGGCCAGCGGGAGCACCTGCCAAGGGGGCACTGTGTCCCTGCCTCCCCCGTGGAGAAGCAGAGGCTCCTAGAGAAACTAACCTGTCCAAGGCCGCGGAGTTCTGCAGTAACGCTGCAACAGTTACCGCTGACACAAGAAGAACGTACACTCTCCGCCAAGCACGTCAGCTGAGCCTACCGCGGGCCTTGGGCCCCTTGGTGTGGCCCAAGCTCGAATCCTCACGATCACACTAGGGTGTTCTGTTAGAGATCCCTTCACAGAGACAGGAAGAAGGAAGTAAGGTAAGGTCAAGTCGTTGGTCCACAGCACGAGGACTCAAACCCAGGGAGTCCCTTCTCTTAGCCACAGGCTGTGCTATCCTCACCATGGAGCATGGAGCACAGCCACCACCATGGAGTGAAAGCCAACACTAAGTCCCCTAAATTCCATTCACTGTTGTCTTCCTTTCTGCCACTCACTTCTTCACTATACAGATCATAGGAAACTGAGGTTCACAGGGATGCTGTGAAGTCCAACAGGAGCGCAGAGCCAGAGCAAACCCACACAGTGTTGTCTAACAGTCCTGCTTCTGCCCATGAGGCAGATGCTCACCCAGGACCCGCTTTGGGCTGCAGGCCATCGTTCCAGCTAGTGTCATAGTGGATCCTAGGAGAGTTGGGATGGCACCCTATGCCATCATGCCCAGCCAAGCTCCCTGGGTGCTATTGCTCCAGCCTGTGTGTACTTCTCACTAAGGCTAATCTGGATGATGCAGGTTTACTCTAAGTCCAGTGAAGGGACAGTGGCCAGGAAAAGCCTGGCTCAAGGGGTGGCTAAGCCGAAATCTACAGTTCACGCAGATGCAGACAGTGGCAGGAGTTACTACAAACACTAGCCATATTTAGGAATAGTTGGGAGATGGAGGACACAAGCCGTCCAGCTCAGCAGACCAACTCTGTGGGCCAGGCCACCGGCTGGTGCTGTGCCGAGCCAGCCCTGGTGTCCCTGGCCATGGACAGCCATGTGTGGATGTACTCACTCTCCACTCCAGCCAGCTCAAGTCAAAAAAGCAGAAAGAGGACAGAGCCAGGTATGGTGCTGCATGCCTATAATTCTGACACTCCGGGAGGCTGAGGCAAGAGGATCGCATGTTCAAACCAGTCTGAGCTACTGAATTTGCCAAGAATTCTCTCAAAAAAAAAAAAAATGGCTGGAGATGTAGCCCCATGCCAAGCTCCTTGGTTTGATTCCCAGTACCAGGGGAATAAAAGAGAAAAGAAAGAAAGAAGACAAACTCAACGAGCAAAGCAGAATTATCCAGAAGCCACTGAGTGGTCACCACATACACACAAAAGTCCAGAATTGTTCTGAGAACAAGATCTAGAGGAGCTGGCCCATGCCACCAGAGACCAGCAAAGCCATAAGCTACCCCTTCCTGAGTCCACATATCTCAGACACAGACGAGATGAAAAATCCTGGCAGGTCAGGCTGCACTTTCCTCGAACTAGTCACTAATGAAGTTCGGGGTGAGATATTTTGAAAGCAGTCCACACAGCATAACCACACACCGTCATCAACTGCCATCCTCAAATGCAATTTCATTCATAATTAAATATGAAAAAGCCACCACCTTAAAATACCATCAGGGGTCACAGATGAACTCTCCAGCCAGGGCCTGTGACTTCCAGCCTCTGCCGGCTCCCCAAGACCATCTCCAGTGCTTCCCAGCACACCCTCTCTCCAGCCTTGATAGCCTTATGCGTTCATATCTGCACCCCCTTGCCCACCTCACCATGCCTTCTCCTTCTTGAGCACAGCCAAGACCCACAGACCCCCTCGAGCAGCCTCTCTGATGCCTTCGAGGCTTTGCCAGCCCCTGACTTTTCAGAGCCCTCAGGTATGCATTCGATGCCGACCCTGTGGTGTCCTTTCTCTTGACCTTTCAGGTACCATTTGCACTGCTGATAATGGTGTCCTGTTCATTCGTCCATTCATTCAGCAGATGCTTACTGAGCACCTACTATGCGCCAAGTGCTAGAGAGACAAGTGACTGATCTGACATGCTCTCTACCCTCTTGGACAACTTCTGAAAGAAACAAGTGACAAAGACATGGATAATTATGTCCTAAATCTTTTCAAAGAGACACCAAGTTCCCTGCTTTGCCCACACCTATGGAATAGTGGGTTTGTGCTGAGAATTGAAGACCACTTCCCTGCCCCGGTGCCTCTGTGGCTCTGTCTCCACACACTTCCTCCCTCAACGCACTTGGAGGAGACTCCCTTGTGGGATGGCCAGCTTGGCCAGGGCTGCCCTTTAATGTTGTCCACTCAGCACATAGATCTGGGAGGCTCTGGAGAACCCAGTGATGAGCTACTGGTGGCAACAGCTGTCACGGACCCACAGAAGACCAAGAAAGAGAAAAATGATGCTCTGCAGCCAGTAGTTGGTGAGCGTCAGGAGTGCGCAAAAGGGACAATCAGGGCCAGCTGCACTAAGGAGCTGTGTCCAGGTAGAAAGCAGCTCGGGAGCCACATGGGAAGTGGTACCCACAGTCTCACATGTGGGCAGGCTGTGGAAGAGCGGACAGCCCCAGCACAGGAGCCACCAGGCCGGGGAGAGGTGCAGCTGACACTGGGAAGGGAGCGGGTGTGGGATCAGACCAGGTGGCCAGAGATTTGGCGCTTGATACACTTGTGTCTGGTACAAGGCTGGACTCCACAGGAAAGAGGGGCTGGGTGTGGCCAGGCCCCGGGAGGCGCACAGTCCCATAGTCCATAGGAGGGGAGGACATGCTACACTGGGTAGACTGCGTACTCAACCCCCAACCTGGATGGCAGCAGCAACAGCAGCAGCAGCTGCTGCGTTATTGAGATTTAAGATGTAGCTGAATTCCTGAGGCACATAATGGTTTCATTTGATACTGCAATAAGCCCATTCCCTGAGTGCTGAGACTAAGGCCCAGAGATGTTAAATGACTTGTCCTGCATCACACAGTTAATACAGGACAGGATCAGAACTCATCACCAGGCCCTCAGGCTACCTTAGCTCTGTCCCCGGGCACCACAACCTGCATGGTCTGACCACAGTTGCTCCTTCTGTAGCTTTCTCATTTCTGCCTCCCTCACCTCCCAGCCATCCCCAGCCCCTTAGGTTGAGCAGAGCTCTCTTAAGGTTGGCCATTGGGCTGACAGCATTGGGATTTCACAACATCCCTGTGACGGTGCCACTGTGCAAAGGTTCTCAGAGCTCTGTGGTGGTCGCTATCACTTCAGATACCTCCACGTACAGGAGGAACTCACCAGTTTGTATATGCCCAGTTTACAGCTGAGAAGGCGGACTCAGAGAAAATGTGAGCTCTGTGCCACGAATAGGAAAATGCTCTTAACTTCAGGTAGTGATGTGACACCCCAGCCTCTGGGTCAGCCACTTCAGGCTCTTCTTGGAGTCTTAACTGTCAGGGTCAAAGAAGCAGGAAACTACTATTCACCCACCACACAGGAACTGAGCTAGAATTCCAAAGGAGAAATGTAGATTTTAGAAACTGGTAAATTCATGAATTAACTTTCCGGAGTTTTAGGTAATAAGCTTTTATAAACCTATCATCCACCCATCCTCAGAACTGCACAGCTTTGGGTCTAGTTTGGAAGCCACTATCAATGCTCAAACTGTCAAAATGATGAATTTTTCCACCCAAAAGGATGAGAAGGGGCTCTGCCAAAAAAAAAGAGAAGAAGAAGAAGGAGAAGGAGGAGGAGAAGGAGGAGGAAGGAGGAAGGAGGAAGGAGGAAGGAGGAAGGAGGAAGAAGAAGAAGAAGAAGAAGAAGAAGAAGAAGAAGAAGAAGAAGAAGAAGAAGAAGAAGAAGAAGAAGAAGAAGAAGAAGAAGAAGAAGAAGAAGAAGAAGAAGAAGAAGAAGAAGAAGAAGAAGAGGAAAGAAGAGGAAAGAAGAAAGAAGAAGCTAAGTTCCTGGGAGCCAAAGCACTTGGTTCTCAGTGGCTATGTGGCTTCCTTGCCTGGGTGCTACCATGTGTAGTGAATGGGCTCTTCTTTGATTGAAAGTTACAGATCTGTCACCACCATGTCCATCTTTTTCTTTTCTTTTTTCTTTTCTTTTCTTCTTGGAGGAACCAGGGATCGAACTTAGGACCTTGCACTTGCCAGGCAAGTGCTTACACCACTGAGCTATATCCCCAGCCCTCCTGTCCATCAGTAATCAGCACATTGGCAGCCTACTCGTGTAGGCACTTCTCTTTTCAACCTGAAGGGTGGTTTGGGGGCTTCTTTTAAATTTAACTATCCTCATTAAGAATTCCTTGCACACCCAAAGAGTGATTTTTTTTAAAATCATCTTGCAGAAGAAGGGTATCAGCAAAAATAATCACTATTCCAGGCTCAACAATGAGTCCCTGATGAGGACAGCAGTCATCAGTTAAATAAACACATCATTAGGGTGAGAAGAAATGTGTCAACACAGACACAGTCCGCTACCCATGGGGCAGTCTGTCTGTGTGTAGTCTCAGTGGGTCCGACAGGTGGATGGGCACTTCTAGGCCAGAGTCAGGGGTCCCCTTCATCTGTAGGGCTTACTGCGTGGGCAAAGCTGGGGCAGGTGGATGGGAGCTGCAGATGGAGGAGGTGGCAGAAGAGAGCGAGGGGACACAGTCCTGAGAGTCAGACAGGCCGCAGCGGTGACCTAGCACACACCAGAGAAGTATCCAGGAAGCCCTCCGCGAAGCCAAAACCATGCAGGAAGCTGAAAACGAGATGTTCTTTATCAGAGGCTCCATGCCATGTGGATGCCAGAGCCCGAGCCCTGCCTAGTACCCAGTGCGGCCCCAGAACTCCACTCAACCCCCTCCAATGGCAAAGGCTCGAGTGGTTTTTCAAGTGGTCATCATTGTAGCCAGACTGGTGCTGAGGGACACAGCCCATAGTCCACCTTCTGTCACTTATCCTATCAGGCCCTCCTTGCTTGACCTACCTCTATAAACTCAGACTTCTCCAACTGCTTGGGATTTCTCACCCTCCTTACTTGGCTTATCATGGTCTATTATAGCCTATTATAACCTATAACAATCCTAATTCTTCCTCATCTCACTGCCTTTTCCTTCCATCTTTTCCTTTCCTTCCACTAGTGTATGGCCTGATCTCACCTCCATTTCCCTCAGCCTGTGAGGGTGGAATAAGACAGGGGTCTCCTAGAATCCCCAGACTTCTCCCTGTCTGCCATCCTCAGAGCCCTAGGAGTGAAACCAAGCTGGAGAACACAGGAGGCATCTCAAACAGGCCTGGCGGCCCTGAGCATGGGCTCTATCTCCACAAATAGCTTATCACGTCCTTCTCATGTAGTAGAGATCATCCTAGACTCCAGAGCACAGCAAAGAGAAAGGCCTACTTAGCTCTTTCCCTCATGGGGTTTGCATTTATGGGAAGGAAAAGACAGTGAGATGAGAAAGAATTAGGATCGTTATAGGTTATAATAGGCCATGATAAGGAAAGTAAGCAGGGTGAGAAATCCCAAGCAGTTAGAGAAGGCTGAGTTTGCAGAGGGAGGTCAAGCAAGGGGTGAGGTCCACAGCCTGGAAGAGGAGGACAGGCCCAGGTGTAAGATGTTAGAGAAAGAACAATCCTGTGAAGAAACAGGAGGGCAAGGGTGAAGATACACAGCAAGGGTGTACGTGTGTACACATGGAGGGACCACATGCACACTCCAGGGGAGCACATCTCTAAGGAGAGAAAGGCTCTAGCCCCTGCTGAGGTCAAGTGGAAGAAAAGTTCCTGGAGACGGGAGGTCAAGGAAGAAGATCCACCTTGCTGGGTGTGTGACCTTGACCATCTCAGTCAGTGACACTCACTGGCTGAGAGACCCTCTGAACCTCATGAAAACACACCTCAGGGAATAGGGATACCAGAACGTGCCCTGAGTCCTTATAGCAGCTAGCCCCAACCTACTTTGCAAAGAAATCTGATTAAAAACAGGCATTATTGTGACAGGGATGGAAGAGACCTAAACTCTATGGTATTTGGAAATTACTTAATAGAAAGTGGCAATGTGTCATAAAGACAAACTGCATGCTTTAATGATTGGTGTCAAAGGCCTTCTACCTAATCTTCCCTGCTAGAAAGACAGCGGAGATTGAAACTTTCGAACTCTAAGTCCTGAAATGGAGTCGCGTGAACGAAGTAGTACAATTAAAGTTTTTGAAAAGCAAGGGTCATAACTTCCCCCCTCACTCAAGCAAGGGCTTCCCTGACTCCAGACCCAGTTCTCCCCGGCAGAGAGTCCTCAGCAGTGCGACAAGTGCTCCACTTCAACCCTTGGAAGTCCCCAGCCACCTGCTTCTCTGCTTTTGCAATTGTGAGAGAACACAAGCCTGCAGCGGCCAAGGCTTAGGCAGCTGTCAATGAAGCCAGACTCCTGGAAGGGTGACACACAGGAGCTCTGTCAGAGTGGGAGAGTCCTCCAAGGAACATGAACTCAACCCCTTCGTGACAGAGCAAAGCTCTGAGCCCGGCCTCCCACTCCCAGCTTCAACATTAAGAGTCTTCTGAGTTTGTCCAACTCCACCCCCACCACCATTAGCATCCAGCTCAGTAATCCGCAAAGCACTGCTCTCCTGGATCAGCCAAATGCAATGCTAAAGTTTCCCCTCCCAAAGTAGCCTGTGTCCCCAAAACTCCATGTGCACAAAACTAACTTCTCAAAAGGGAGTCTCTGCCCCAGTTCCGCAACCTTTGTCCCAGCTGCTTGCACCACTAAATTTATTTCAATATTCTTCTATTAGCCACAAGCCTATACAGAATCAGACTTAGTAGAATTAATATTTAACATGTGGGCACCCAGAATCTCCTGGCATTCCGACAAACAAAATATGAAATACATTACTCCCTATAAACCTAACTCAGAAACATCAGTAGTAGAACTATCACTAGTGGTAGTGCTGGAAATGATCCCAGTAACAGAACCAAAGGAGTATTTATTGGGTGCCTACTGTATACCAGTAAGGATGGTGAATGGCTTCAAACACGGCATCTCATTTAAATTACAAGATTATAAAATATCCTCAAACATATATGTTGTAAAACGTTAAGCCTAGTCTGCTCAATCAATATTTTTGGAAAATCAAGCAGCGTAGTTCAGTAATTTCCAAATCCATTTTGATTTCTCTCCAGAAATTTGGTAGAGGATGTATCTGCCCCAGGTGTAGGCCCAATAAATTAAGTTACACCCCAGAGCAAAATATCCTTTCAGAGTAATAAATCTCCATCAAAAATGTCTTTTCATGGAAATATGGACATGAAAAACTTATAGCAGCACCAACAGTACAGCTGCAGTCAGGAAAGGAAAAGAGCCCGGTAAGCTGGAGACTGTACCACCCTTAGGCTGTCCAAGGTCTGCCCGGCAGATAACTCCAACAAGTTCTTGAAAAGGTCCTAAATTAGAGGTGCCCTTAAATGCGACTTGATCGCTACTTTGATGGGTGTTTCACCGTATTACTTGGGAGCATCCACTTTACAAAACAGAACTCCATTAACATCACTCATTCGGAGTCTTGGTCTATAAGCAGACGGCGTGTTGCACGGGCTTGAAATAGATTCCTTCCCACCACCCATCCCGCAGCCCCCACCTCTAAAATTCCTGCTAAGCCTATTTTTACTCAGAGGGCAAAGTCAGCCTTGGATTATGTGTGTTCCCTGTGCAAAGGATATGTTTTCAGCAAGCAGGACCACATTCCTACCCAGCAAAACGATTCCCTGTAAGCTGACTGTTCCCGGTTCTTTTTGAGCCATTCTCAATAAGGCTCTGTTTTGTCCGCTTGCAGTTGTGTGGCCCATGTTCTCAGATGCGGCTTGAAACAGGTGTTTGTCTATTCAGTGAGCCGGAGCCAGCCCTCCTGATTGCTAAGGTGCCTCTCACACGAGGCTGCTGACCTTGATATACAGACCTTGGAAAAGCAGGCCCTTAAATAAGATCCACTCTTACAAGATACAAAAGAGCTCCCATTGTCTTGGCGCATCCCTCCCTACAAACCTAACTCGCATTTCTCACTCTGTTGTGGCCTCTGCTGCAAGGGGGAGAGCGGAGGAGTGAAGAAGTGACAGAGAGGGACCAAGAAGAACAAAACGAAAGCAGCCAGCATATCTAAGCCTCCCTTGGCAGTCCCTAAGTTTGAAAAGCTACCATTAGGTTCAAAGTACACAAATTATCTGATACTGTAGGCTTCACAATGGGGTGAGGGTGGGGGATCCAAAAGAAATCTCTTTTCACTCTCACCAGTGACCAAAGAGCTTTCCAGGGAAAAACGTGTTGGCCCCTCCAGCATACACCGGGGTCCAGCAAACCTCTCCCTCACAGTGGGATCACCAGGCCTTTATTTCTAGAACACACATGTGCTACAAATAACAATGTGTACTTTACAATGAGCCCGACAGAACTGGGGTGATTAGTTCAGGCTACATGGACAGTCAGAACACTGCATCACCACTGACTGAACAAGCGACTGTTCAGAGCCAAGTCTTCCTCTCTGGCCACTGTCGAGAGCTCCCATTTAGTTCTGAGTGCAGATCGAGGGCAGTACAGAACTGGGCAGCCAGCCGTAGCAGGGCCCTTCCCAGAGCTTGTGAGTCCACCTGGTACCTTGCTAGAGGCCACTGAGGTTTTGCAGAGGTGCGGACCAGAACACAACACAAGAGTTAAAGTTGCTCTTCAGCTGGGCATGATGACATACGCCTAGAGTCTTAGAACATGGAGAGGACGAAGCAGGAAAATTACAAGTTCAAGTCCAGCCTGCACAACTGAATGGGTGAAACCCTGTCTCAAAATAAAATAAATAAATATTCATATGTGTATATGGAGATGTAGCTCAGAGAGAAGCTCCTGGGTGCAATCCCCAATACTACAAAATAAAATAAAATTTGTCTTCTGGCACTCAGGGCCAGAGAAGTCTCATATTGCATGTCTGTGGGCCTCAAGAGGATCAGCCCTTCCCTGCTGACTTCTCCAGGTGCCATGAGTACTGCAGCAGAGCGAGCCGGCCGTTCCCATGCCTCTGTCCCCTGCGGAGGTCCACAGAGCCGGGCACACTGCTGCACTTAACTGTGCACTGCTAAGCCAGTGGCTCAGTAATGACCACCACACTGATTACTCAGAAGGATTTCTACCCTGTGCCTGGCCCTGCGCTAGGCACTTCGCACGCCTTACTTCATGCAACCACACCAACCCCACACAGACGCTTTCTCCTTCTGTAGAGGGAAAACAAGCACAGAACACTCAATTCAGTCCGGGGCCAGAAATGTAGCTCAGTGGTCAAGCACTTTCCTGCCATGCATGAGGCCCTGGGTTCAATTCCCTGGCCTGTCAAGCAAAAAAAAAAAAGAAAAAAAGAAGTCTGACCAATCCACACAAATAACAGCATCTACAGGAGTTGGGGCCAACGCTGCTCACAAATACTACTGACTCCTGGAGCTCAGGTCTACTGTTGGAGGATGGCCTCCACCACAGGGAAAGGCTCTGGGTGACATAAACCTGTCCTCTGCTCTGAAGCCCCCATGTCTAATTGCATCATCTGAGGAAAAGTGTATGTCCACATGATAACAGTCCTCCAGCTCCGAACACAGAGGTGTCAGAGTCAGAAACTTGGGGGATGCATGGGTGTGGTCTGATCGTAAGTGAAAACCAGCTTGCTTCCCCTGGGAGAATTAAGATGTGAATACAAAGAAACCCAAACCCAAACACTTCACCAAAGCCACCCCTGACCCAAACTAAGGGGGTGCAGCTGCTCCATGCAGGTTTTCTGGAACTTTCAAACAAAGCCTGCTTGGGGGGTTGGGGGGTCAGGGGGAACAATTACAGCATGCAAATGTCATGTGATTTTTGTCACTGATCTTTTAACATGCATAGCCGGGTTCATGTGTCTCCAATTCAAAATCTGAAATTGAATTCTTATGTGGAGACAATTATAAGTGAAAATCAAATACAGGCCTAGAAAACACCCCACTTTGCTCATAAAAATCACTGCTCACTGAGAAGAGCGTGGATTCCCAGAGGAAGCTGAGATTGGATGGACTCTACCGGCCAGGGCAGGGTCCAGAGGTGAGTGTAGGCCTCCGCCATCCACAAGTGGGTGCAAATCCTGGGGTCCTAGGCGGGAGTTTTACCCTCAGAGCCAGAGGGGCACATGCTGCACTCGCATTAATTTCAACAGTGATGTATCTTTTAACAAAAGCTGTCAACAAACTATAGACCAAAGTTGCATACAAAGAAAAAGCTTTAAGAACTCCCAATTTAAAATAAAGTAACTTTTTCCAGAGTCATTTGTACCCAAAAAAGAGAAGTAGACACCTCTATCCCAGGTAGACATAGTCCTCACCATCCTGGGCCCCCTTCTCAGAAGCAGAGATGGCAGAGAAGCCATAGGGATGGTCCCAGCCCACTCTAGGGAGAGCTTGTTTCCCCACCATGAGCAAAAACGGGACTGAACTGTGCATAGTACCACGTCTTTGATTCTCAGCCCTCAATCAGTGTCCTCTTGCCTTCATCCACTCTCTGGCATGTCTGCGGCCTGCCAGACTTCGGAATGGATACCAAGGCACCAGCCTCTTCTCTGGGCCCTGACACAGAGCTGTCCGGGGGCTGGGGTGAACATGTCCCCACAGTGTGCCGGCCCTCTGCACTCACCGAGCCTCTTCAAAGAGGCTGTTATTTCTGAGCTCTGCCTGTTTGCCTGGAGCACGGCAAGAGGTTACCATCTGACCCCAGCACTATTAAATCTTTTTAAAGTTTAATCTTCAGGGGATTTTGACTGTAAATAAAGAACACTCCACATGTAAAAAATAAACTTACACTTATGACTTCATACGTGACCTCGAGTTCAATTTCTGTTTGTGATTTAGCAGAGGGGAGACGAGGTACGTGGAGTGCAGCCGGTGAGTGTGGAATAGGACTCCCTGGCACACTGCAGAATCACCACCGGGAAGGAGGATGGCTCACAGTTAGGGGTGTGGCCCCAGAGCAGAGGTGACAGCAGCCTCGTGTCCGATAGGTGGCACAGCTGGGAAGCCCAGCACCCGTGACCCAGGCTCAGCTCAGCCTCACATAGTGCACATCTGGAGACTGCTCAGGAAGAACATTTGGGTTGATCTTTTACCAAGACTTGGTGCTAGGACCACACTTCCACGCAGGCCACAGTCCACAAGATTGGACACCACAGGCAAGGCCAGATAAAATTCCGTGCCTCCACCATCCCCCAAAAGATTCCCAGAATTCTCTGCAGGAGGAGGCAAGAATGCAGAGGGACGATGCTGCCCCATGTAAAGGCTATGAGGTTGGGGCCTCAGAGGACCCTCTACAGTACAAAGGCATCAACCACTGTCCCCAGAAAGCCCTGTCTATAGCCTTCATACTCCTGCCATGCTTCCATGCATGGGTTCTTGCTGGAGCTCCACCACACCCTGTAGTATGGCTGTTAGCATCTTGTCTTCCAGGACACAGAAAAAGAAACTGGCCCCACAGACACCTATGGACAGTTGCCAGCAGCTCAGTATTGATGGGCTGGTGCACAGCTCAGCAGAGCGGCCACTGTGGCCGCTGCCGCCCCACCCCCACCCCAGATTCTATATCCAGCTGAAGTGTCCAGGAGGAGGGGGAGGAGGAATGGCCTCCATGGTTAAGTATGTTCATCCGTTTTTCACTACTATAATGAAACATAGCCGAAGCATTCTACTTTATAAAGAGAAATGGTTTAATGTGCCTCATGGTGCTGGAGGTGGAAAGTTGAAGATTCGGGTAGAAGTGTGGTCCTAGCACCAAATCCTGGCAAAAGATCAACCCAGGTGTTCTTCTGGAACAGCCTCCAGACGTGCACTATGTGAGGCTGAGCTGAGCCTGGGTCACGGGTGCTGGTAATAAGAAGTGAAGGTCTTCTTACTAGTAATTCTAGGACATCACATGGTAAAAGACAGAAAGTGATTTTGCATGGATGTCTGTGTCCTTCCCTTTCTTCTTATAAACCCACCAGGATTCAATCCCTTAGCTTCTTCTTCCCATGTACAAGGGGTAGTCTACAGCAGTCAGCGTGAAACTCTCAGAGATTTCCTGATAACAAACAGCCTCCTGCAGCGTATGTACCACAGGTTCACCCCACTGGTCTAGGAAGCGCCATATGGAACTTGTGCTCACCATTAACACCTATGAGACAGAGCCTCAGTCTTTAGGAATCACTGGAAGAAGAGAGGGAATTTTATGGAGAAAGAGGAGAGACTGACTCCATGCAGAACAGGATGTAGCAAGCCAGAAGTGGCCAACTTGTATCCCTGCATGAAGTGACTTCCTGGCATGAATTCCCATTGTGATGCATACAAGAAGGCTGTGGAGTTCAGAGATTTGTACTGCTCCAAACATGATGGATGGATGGATGGATGGATGGATGGATGGATGGATGGATGGATGGATGGATGGGTAGATGGATGAATGGATGGATAGATAGATGGGATATTTAGATAGATGCAAATGGGTACAGGTAGGAGAATAAATGGGTGGATAATTGGGTGAGGGATAAACGAAAAGGAAAATGAGCTGATGAGTAAAGGCAGAAATAGTGGTAGGAATGCTCAGGTAGACAGAAGAACAGACAGAGGAATGTGAACAGGAAAGAGAAGGGAGGGAAGGATGGAGACATGGGTGGAATCATAGCAAGATGGGTGTTTGGAGGGCTTCACTCCAGCTGAGGGAGAAAAACTCTTGAAGGAAAGTGAAACTGATAAGAACCAGCAACACTACTTCCCAGCAGGGCCAAAGCCATCCGACTGCCCCAACTGTAGAAAGGAAGGCTGCTTCTCCCAGACGAATCCAACTTCTACCTCATGCTACCCATACCAAAGCGCTGCAGCCCTGGAACCGACTCAGGATGAAGCCCCCTCCCCAGCCAAGCTCAAGTTCAGATAGAGATAGTATGTTTATTTTTTAAGCAGGAATGAATTATTCAGCACTTCTAAATCCAGAACACGTCAAATTGAAAATGACACACACTGTGCTTTTCCCCCTCTCCCTGCGTATGTAGAAATATTCTGTAATTTCTTTAAAAGAATAGAATTATTGATTGTGGGTGAATTAGCAACTCAAGAAAGATCCAGGATGTAAACAGGAGGTGGGAGGTGTTGCTGGTCTGGAGTTAAGTGCCTGGGGAGGAGGGTGGAGGGCAGAGGGAAGGGTGCAGGAAAGGGTGAGGGGGTGGGGGCAGGGGAGAGGGGGCTTTCGGCAGTGTTGGAGCTGAGCCGGGAGGGGAATCCCGGAAACACACTTGGCCTGATAGCCAGTGAGCATTAGAGGCCTGGACTCTTCCAGCAAAGCTCATCCTGAGTGAGGAGGCCACAGGGCCCTTTAAGAACCTCTCCAGCTCTGGAACAAGGTCCATTTGTCAGGAATATCAAGGTCCTCACCCTGGGCTCAGGAGGGGCTGGGACCTCCAGGGCTGCTGACTCACACAGGTGCTTCTCAGATCTGGTCCCTGTAGTCAACGAGGTGAGAGGATGTCAGATCCACCTAGCCCCACAGTACCACATACCTCCCTTCAGAAACCAGGATGCCTAAAAGCTGACCACACCTATGAGTTACCGGGCTGAGGAATCCCATGAAGCTCTACGAATTGGAAAGAGAGCCGTTGCTACAAGGTGGGATCTCTGATCCAAGAGACACCAGGGGGCTCTTTAGCCTCTGCTTCCGCTCACTGGTCTGTGGGCATTTGGAAGAACCCATCTGAGCATGAGTTACAGGAAGTTATGGCCTTCTAATCTACCTGGTAGCACAAAATTTTTCAAAAATTTAGTGTGAGTTCCAAAACATGGATGGCTTCTCCCAGGAAACATCTATTAGGTGCAATGAGGGGAATTTAAGGAAAAGGAGATTTCCTCGACTGCTTCCTTCACGCCTGGACAAGGACCAAGTCTAAAGAGACTTCTAGAAAAAAAAAAAAAATGCAGTACACACATTCCTTATCCAGAAAGAGCCTGCAAAGTTCCTGAGACAGCAAGACCAAGTCAAAAAATAAATAAATAAGTAAATAAATAAATAAATAAATAAATATAGAAATTTGTAAAAAGGAATGGAAAAACAAGAATCTCCCCTTTAGGCATCTGATCTCAGGAAATAGTCTGAAATAAGGGGAAAAAGTATTTTTTTTTCATACAAAGATGCTCATCACAGTATTTTTTATATTACAGAACTATTGGAAATAACTTGAATGCCAATAATAAAGGAATTGTGATGTAAATTATGGCATATCCATTCAGTGGAAACCAGCAGCTATTAGGAATAGTGGTTATAAACTATATAGGAACTTAGCAAAATACAAATCACATGGTGCCTGGGGAAAGGATGTAAGACTCAGGGTACAATTATTACAATTATATACAGTGAAAAATGTGTGTGAAAAGGAAAGATGAAAAGGTTAGCCAGTGGAAATGATGGGGTACTGCGTGGCTTTGTTTCCTCCTTCCTTGTTTGTGAAATTTGTGGGACTGGATTAAGACTTCGTTTACCTTGAAACTATAAGCTGTGGAGAGGGCACCTGTAGGAGAGAGAAAAGGGATCTGCGACCAGCTGGGGGTGGGCTGGGAAAGGCAGGCTTTGGAAGAAAGGACTCCTTCTGAGGGGGTAGGGGGTATCTCAGAGCCAGACAGGCAGCCTGAGAGGTGGATGGGCTCTAGAACAAACGAGGACAGTGCCTCAGCCCAAACATGACCTCCTCGGAGGAGTGCCCCTTGGACAGCCCAGGCAGACCCAAGGGTTGGGGGACGCACTTGCCTGTACCACTAGGCACAGACCTGGCCACGAGAATACAGGCTCGGGACAGGGGCATTTCTCGCTTTGCTCCTCACTGTTCTCCAAGCTACAGTGATACACTCTAGCTACTTAACACATCCAATATAAAGTCACGGATTGAAATATAGCCCTGTCTTTAATGGCATGGCTAGTGTAGAGCAGGCCTTCAATACTGCTCGCAGACCAAATGAGATGTCCCATTTCCACTGGAAGCCAAAGAGAGGAGAGATCTGAACGTCATTTCATGGAGGAAATTAGTGTAGGGATCATCTGAATAATTCAGATGAGGGAGGGGACCCAAATGCTTCCAAGATACCTACCTTGCACAGTTCTACCTAAGAGACGGCCCTGATTCTTTGGGCCAGGAGTTCCCAGGGCCCCGTAGGCATGGGGTGCAGACCCTTCCTCTCTGCTCCTCCTCACCCCAGCAGCTCTCTCTCCTACTCCTCCTTTCTCATTGGATCCTGGCCTCCCCAGATACTGGGTGCTTCTGCCTGGGAACCAGGGAATAAAGCAGACTTAATGATTTGAGAAAGTATAATTTGTTTGGGAGGGAACATCCCATGAAGTGCCTAAGAATGACCCCAAACTGAGCAGAGCCCAAAGACTGATTAAAATCAACTAGACCGAGCCCACTATATTTCTATTTAAAAATAAGAAGGCACTAATTCAGTTTAATTCAAAGATTAAACATGATTAAAATTTCTGTAAGTTATCTAGGCTGAAGAAAAAAATAAATAGCAATGGCCATCCAAACACTGCGGTTCTTAGGATGTGACTCCTGGTATTTAATCAATGTGATTTTTTTAAATCATTCATCTTTTTTTTTTTTCCTTCAAGTCAGCTTCTAACACCAAGCTCCATTTCATCAAGGTGGGTAAAATGTTTAGGAAGAAACAGATGTCAGAAAGAAGGCATTGCTGCTAACCCGGAGGGAAGCCAGTCATTTCTTTCCTGTCCAATGGCGAAAGGATGAATAAGAATCCAGCCTGTATACAGTCATGCAAGGTTTACTGAAACATTAATGGCTATGAAAAGTAAATGCATACAGAGCCATCTCCTCTCTGCCCCCTGAAATATCACTAAGGACAATGCTTTTTTTTTTACTTCATTTTTTTTTTAATTTGTGAAAAATTCAACTGCACCCTGAGAGGTCTCCCTATATCTCAGCCCCTGAATCCTCACACAAATACAGCTGATGATATTGATTAATGTTTATTAGCTCCTTCCAAATATACTCGCATCTTAGTCAATTCTGCCATTTAATAATTTTGCTAAATCTCAAAAAATGGAGATGCAATCTTGCCTGCAGGAAGGCAGCCCTGCTAGTTATTTACAGATTGTAACATTTACATAAGAGTTTGGTTTAACAAGAGATATAAATATAGATAAAACCCTTAGGACTTCATTCTTTAAACTGCCCTCTAAAAATCTGCCCTGCAATTTGCAAACTGAATTTTGTGCAGACTATTCTTAGAAGCCTTTGTGAATTAGGAAGAACTAACTCAAAGCAAGGGCTGGCTAATCACAATTTTGCAAATTGTACGTAGCAATCATCCCCACATTGTGAAATTCAGATCTATAAAATGCTGATGTTTTAAAGTTGAAAAATAAATTAGCTCACTAGAACTATTTCGCCAAAAAAAAAAAAAAAAAAAAAATCAGTCTGAGGCTTTACGACTAAATTATTTGTTTAAAAAAATTAAAAAATAGTCACAATGATAGCAAATAATAAATAAAAGCAGAAGAGCGTTCCAGCGTGTTCCTGCCACAGCCATCAGAAGGGTGGAGAGTGGGTCCCGGCGTCCCCTGCCTCTCCACATTGCCTATAAATACTCACCTGCCTGGAGCACGTGGGTGCCGTAACTCCCCAGAACACACTTGTGGCCATGCCCGGACTTCTATTTTAAACGCCTCCAGTGTATTTGTCGACGATCTGGAAGACGCTCTCAGACAGCGAAGGGATTAGTCAACATATTCCTTGATATGTCATCTCCTCACTAGCTAAAGCCGATTCACGTAGGTCCAGCCAAACAAGTTGGCA
The DNA here is from genome assembly GCA_004027165.1 of Ctenomys sociabilis. NCBI lineage: Eukaryota > Metazoa > Chordata > Mammalia > Rodentia > Ctenomyidae > Ctenomys > Ctenomys sociabilis. Next base: position 40,569 of record PVKA01017708.1, read on the forward strand.
GTTCGCATTTGTTTATTTGTTAAAACCCATGCCATTCAGGTTACAAGAACTGTAGTAATACTGAATATAAAAGAGAGCGAGCTGCCTCAAAGGCACTGCGCAAATCCGGCGTATCTGGAAATGGAGTCGCCCAAGGGGAGGAAAGCTGATCTCCAGCGGGTGCGGGACACCGGCACGCAGGGCTGTGGGCTCAGGTGAGGGCATCTTCTGCACATACTACCGGTAGCCATGCGCACAGGCAAGCGCACACACGCACGCACGCACCACACCACACATGCAGGCATACACACACAGGCACAACCCCAGGGCCCCATGCTGAAGCCTGCACACCCCGGCAGCGGTAGATGCCTTCTCAGGCTCATCCAGTCCTGCTTTCTCAAGCTCCACAGCCTCTCCATGGGCTTTGGGTCTAATGGAATTCTGCATTATTTAAGATTACTCACAAAAAGCCCATATTGAAAAGGACTCCGAAATAGCTCAGTGGATTAAAGCACCTGCAAGCAGGCACAGGAGCCAAGGAGTTCAACCCCAGGCCTGCCATGCGGGCCCCACTGAGACAGCAATTGTGACTGGGCGTGGTGGTATGCGCCTATAATCCCAGCTCTTGGGAGGCTGTAAACAGGTGGATCACTATGAGTCTGATCTAGTAGTGAGACCCCGCACACCCTGTAGACCCTTCCCTAAAAAATAAGCAAAGAAAAGGACTCCAATTCTGGTGCAAAGGCACCTGCCTGCCCTAGCCTTGGTGTGCAGTGTTTCGTCAGCTCTTGGCAGATGCACGTCCGGTTTGCTCAGTTCCTTTGTCTTGGCTATTACACCAGGTGAAGTGGACGTGACCGGTGTCTGAGTTGCATTGACCCCTCTTGGTCATCTCGGAGCCCAGAGCCTGCACTGCACAGCTGTAGGCACACTGTGTGCTCACACTGCTGACCTCTGCATGCTCAGAGAGACTCCAAAGGTCCTGGGGGAAGCTGGCAAAGATGCCACCCATGTTGTCTTTGTGAGGAAGAGCCCAGATGTGGCAACACGTGGCCACTCCACATCCCCTGTGACTCCCTGGAGACAGGCGGACACCAGGACACTCCACGGAGGTGGTAACTCTTCCCTTAGAGCATTTGGCTGCTTAGCCTGCCACTTAGGCATTTTTGTCTAATGTTACTTCGAGAAAGCAAATATTTATATTAGTAAATATCATCCAGATATGATCTGCATTCAAGTGTTTTCTGTAGGTAGCTATTAGAAACAAGAAGAGAAATTGCGGTCTAGGTGGGGACGACAGGAAACAGGATGTGTAGGTGTTTTTAGCAGCACTGAGGAAAAGCCTTCAAGTGTTACCTTTCTGTTCCTAATCCTCAATTCTCGACTCAACCTCCATTATAAGGTAAACTGTCCAATGCCAGCTTCCAGGGATCACTGACACTTCCCTCGCCCTCTAGAAAGCATTCCCAGCACCCTACAGTTAGGAGCAAAGGATCTATAGAAGCCCAAAGCCAGCAGCCCACGTGAAGACTAGGTACAAACACCCAGGCCCTAAACCCTGAGACCCTCTGTGACCACTCACCAGGCCCCTAAGACTCCAAGCCAGACCATGTGCAGGTACGGCACTGACGTCTCCCACCAGCCACGGGTCTGCTTTGTCTCAGAGGCAACTGTAAGGGACTGGCTCTTCCAATACCTGGGCAATGGCCTGAGGTCATTGAGACCAGGTCCCACCTCTGACCAGAACTGGCTGAGCAACCTCAGGTTAGACTGTCAGCCCCAGACTCCTCAGTGGCCTGCAAAACCCCAGAACCATGATCCCATCTTCTGGGCCAGGAGGAGCTGGGTTCCCAACCAGGGCTGGACTCAATGTGTTGGACTAGAACACTATGCTGGGCCTGTGGCTGATTTTAGCAATAGGATTTTAACCTAGGTTTGTAATACCTGAACTAGACACTATCAGAGCTTTGGGACCTCTGGAGAATGGGGCTCATCTGCCTCTCTGCAGAGGGGCAAGATGAAGCCCTGCGCAGAACCTGCCTCCTGCCCAGCCCAGCAGAACTCAGTGTGTCCCACCTCTCCCTCCCGGGAGCTGCAGCTCTGCCCCTCTGACCTCAGGCTTCTCCAGGTCTGCAGCAGGGGTGCATCCTAGAGATCAAAGTGGCAGAGGACGCCACCACTCGGGCCCAGAAGAGCCGGAGCCAGTCGGCACAGAGTTCTGATGTCCTCGTGCGGCAGAGAAGCAAAGCAGCACCAGCCACTGTGCGATCTTCCCAAAAGCCTTCAGCACATACCTGGGATCCCTCCGGTGGGATGAGGAGCAAGGTACATGCTCTGTAGCGCAAGATGACGACCAGGCTTCAGCTCCTCATGCCCCAGAGGCGGCTTGGCACCTTGTCCCTGTCACCCTACCCCCCTCCCATCCATCCTAAGCTAAGCCATTATGTCTTTCCTGTCTCTAAAGCTGCCCAAGAAAACATTTTAATGACCTGTAATGAAGGACCGATGCCCAACATATGTAAAGAGCTCTTAAAAATCAATGAAAACAACTTGAAAACAGGTAAACATTAACAGGCAAGTCACAGAAGATATTGGAGTGGTGAAATACATATTAAAAGAGGGCTTGTTGTACTTTTTTGAAAACTGGCAGTTTTGCCGTTCTTCATTGTTTATACAGATTAAATGGGCTGCCCGTAACACCTAGTCGGACTCTTAAATCAGAGAAATGCAAGTGGAGTTTTCGTCCTTCACACTGGCAAATTTTTCAGAGCAATCATAATTGGTACAGTGAGATGTGGGGAAATCGTACTATGCACACAATGTTGATAGACAAGCACATGACACACGTACATATTCTGAAGGGCAATTTGGTGATGTCTCTCCAAGAACATATTTATACATCCAGCAATAGAAATCTGTCCTCCAGAAACACACAAACTTGCTCACAGCAATACGTATGCAGCGTGTTAACGTTTATCATAGCATTGAAAATACAATGCAAGGAAAATTAAAAACTTCCTCTTTGGTAGGTCTACAGTTACATACATGCCAGTAGGCTAGAAAATTATAGTTAGAGAGAAACCTAAAAATTATGCACTTTTTCTGTATGCCTAATGTTTGGGTCCACAAATAATATCATTTAGGGAACATCACATATGCAGCTGGCCACGTGCCCACTGAGCCTCTGAATAGAGGTTTTCTCCACGGAGACCACAAAGGCTTGGAAGTAGAGTTGTTGAAAGGGGGGGTTGGGGTTTTACCCTACATATGTCTGTACTGTTTGAATCCTCAGAGCCATACAGTTTTTTTTAATTAAGCAAGATAAACTTCACTAAAGCCAAGACCCTCCAGGCCGCCTTTGTCAAAACCCTTCACTAGAGCTCAGGATGCTCTCATAGGCCCCAGTGGACATTGCCAAGCCAGCTCCAGGCCCGGTCACCTACCTTCTCCCCTTTCTTTCCCTGGTTCTAAAGGGCCACCTCTTGCAGGAAGCATCCCCAAGACACCAGCCTACAGCACTCCCTTCCCTTCTCTCACCCACTTCTCTCACGGAGTCCTGTGGCCTCGCCTGGCCTGTCACTTCTTGCCTGAGGGTAGCTTCCATGAGAGAAGGGTTACACCTCCTGATTATCCCTTTCATCACTTATTTGTTGAGCACCTACTATATGCCGGACGGACGGACGAAGTGGTAGGGCTAAAGGCAGGGCAGCAAACCAAATGCATGCAATTTCTGCTATCATGGAGTAGGTGATCCAGTAACACCGCAACCAGCAAAAAGAAATAAAAATTTCCAGGAAAATAACCACAAAACAGAAAGTAAAAGTAGCAATAGCCTGTAGATGCTTATGATTCCAGCACTCTGAGAGGCTGAAGCAAGAGGATCACAAGTTCAAACCCAGTCCAGGCAAATTAGTGACTTAATAAGTGTTATGGTTTATATGTCGGTGTCTCCCCAAAGGCTCGTGTAGTCACTGAGGCAGCTTCTAGAGTTTGTGATTAATTCACCACCCAGTGCTGGGATTATAGGTGCGGGTGCTATTCCCACCCTGAGGTAGGTAAGCTGGCATAGCAGGCGCTCCTCCCTTTGCTCTCTGCTATTTTCTGCTGTCATGAACCGCGGCCCTCTACCATGTGCCTTTCTGCCTTGGAACCAGCAGGGTATGGACTGAAACTTCCACTAACTATGAGATAAATAAACCTTTTGTTCCTTAATTCTGGGTGTTGGGTATTTTGTCCCAGCAACAAGAGAAAAATAACTGAGACAATAAGATATTACCTGAAAATGAAAAGGAGCTGGGGAAGAAGAAGAGGAAGAGAAAGAGGAAGAGGAAGATGGGGAGGGGAAGAAGGAGGGGGGAAGGAAGGAAGGAAGGAAGGAAGGAAGGAAGGAAGGAAGGAAGGAAGGAAGGAAGGAAGGAGGGAGGGAGGGAGGGAAGGTGGGAAGCAGGGAAGGAAGAAAGGAAAGAAGGAAGAGAGAGAGGAAGGAAGGAAGGAAGGAAGGAAGGAAGGAAGGAAGGAAGGAAGGAAGGAAGGAAGGAAGAAAACAGCACATGGAAGAGAACTATCAGGCCACTCTGAGATACCTCACTTAGACCAAGGCCTGCAGGACCACGTAAGGGACCAGCAGGAAGAGCAGGGCAGGTGGGAAGGTCCTGCCTCCTCCACA
>PVKA01017709.1:0-33602 GCA_004027165.1 Ctenomys sociabilis
GTTGGCTGGCCTTGTGGCTCTTCTATTTCTTCAACTCTGACTTGGGATCTTAGGTTGTTAACCATCCAGAAGAAAAGCTGATTAGTATCCTGCAGCATATGCCATTCACTTTGCCTTATCTGACTCAATTGATTTTACTTGTTATACATTTCCTTTTGTATTTCTGCTTTTCGCTTGTTATACTAGGGAGACTATACGACTAGCCATTCGTGAAATGCAAATAAAAACAACACTGAGATACCATCTCACTCCAGAAAGAATGGCTATCATAAGGAAATCAACCAACAACAAATGTTGGAGAGGTTGTGGTGGAGTTTTTTAGTAGCTCTTCTTGTGAAAGTCTGTAACACATATATTGTATGCTTCTGTGTTTGTTTCTGCCCTTTGCTTTTCTTGTTATTACTCTTCAAAATAATATAAACTAAGATTAAGAAAAAATGAAAAAGATGTAAAATACAGACACACAAAGAGGAGGTTAAAAAAAATCACCAGAATCTAGATATTTAGACACACAGCTGTCCATCCAGGAACATGGGTTCAGAAGGGCCTAGTGCTCATCTGCATCAGAATCCATCCCAATGGACTTAGATCCCTGGAGTTGTAAATTCTGTCACTGGGAACCCAAAGTTCTGAGGCTCTCTTACACAACATAATATACTACAGTTCCTACCTTACACTCTGGGGTTTGTCTTGTGGTCTGCAACAGAAACAATCTGCTCTGAATCATAACCTTGGCCACTGAAGGTTTCTTGAACAATCATGTAGATATCATCAGAGTATGCGTTGCAGTAGGACACTTTCTTAGGGAACCACATGATGAAGCAACACAAAACCAGAGGGAAACATGAGGTCATTGAGCTGAGGCCACCCCCCATCTGCTGCTTGGATATGAAAGGCAGGAACAACAAAAGTTCAGAAGCTCACACCTGGGCAGACTTCTTGCAGATGCAGCTTCTCCTTCTCCTGTTGACTTTCATTCTGTTCCCCAGGACAAGAGCAGGTAAATTACCATCTCCATCCCTATAGCTACAATAACATACTACACAGGAAATGGATGCCCTGTCCCTCGGTGCATCCCTAATCAATCTACCAAGATTGCTCTGAACCTGAACTCCAGTCCCACCAGAGAAGAACAAGTATGACATTTGCTATGCTAACATACACTGTTCTCAACAAAAGCCAAGGGACAATACACCCTCACTAAGTGCCACCTTTGTCATCTGGGAAGCAGGTCTTTGCTCAAAGTACATGCTAATCCTGAAAAGTTGCAGGAGAAACTGAAATCCTGAAGAGGCCACAATAATCCTGTCTTCTGGGTCTAGAAGGAGGAAGGTGTTGTCCTCACCTGCTGCTTATTTGCCTTTCCTCAGTCATATTATCCAATTCTGCTTTATCAAATTCTGCTTTTCTTCCAAACATTACTGTCTCTCCTGCTTTCCACATGAACCACATAGGCAGACTAACTTTCCTCTCTTCCAGAATCCCTTCAAAACTGTCCTACAAACCTTGATCCAGACAGTACCTGCAGATGTTTCCTCAAAGCCAATGAACAGTTCTGGGGCACCCACCACATCAGGGCCTATGAAAGAGGAAAAGACAATAGCTAGAACACACCTGCAGCCCTGCTATTAGGTTGCATCAGTGTTCTAGATATCACAGGACTCTGAGGGTTTGTTTTCTCATTGGAAAATGAAAAGTCAGCCAAGGTATTGTGAAAAGCCTCTGGGATTTTATTGTCTCCAGATAAGTGTGCTCATCTCCAACTGCATGGAGAAGAAACACTTTGAGACCAAGACCTGATTTCCCTCCCTATTCAAAAAAAAAAAAAAAAGCTGAGGCTCACCCATCCAGGTTCCAAATGCCCTGCAGTTCTGTAGCCACCAAGTAGATGTTCAGGCAGGGATGCAATAGTTGCACAGAATAGTCTTTTTCTCTCAGGGGAAATCGTCAGGGGACACGAAGCCAAATCCCACTCCCACCCCTACATGGCTTCCTTCGCATTGGGAATAGTACTCAAGTAAAGCAATGTGGTGGCTTCCTGATACATGAGAAGTTTGTGCTGACAGCTGCTCACTGTATGAAAAGGTAAATAAGAAAAAATTGCCCACAACCTTAAGAAGCTCTCTGAGCTCCTGGGAACATAAACAGGAGGCTCAATTGAGGGTGAGAAAGGGCCAGGCATATCCTATGAGGACTCAGGCAAGTTTCCACCCAAGCAATTCTTGACATAGAAGACCAAGGACCATGTCTTGGGATAATGATAGACAGTAAAGCAATTTCACTTGTTTTCATGGAGGTAACTGAGCCCTGAGAACTTCTGATGCCCTGGGTCCCAGGTTTCAACCTGTGTTACTAATGAGCAGAGGGCATAGTCACTCAGACAAGTGGCCCTGCTATCAACTGGAGCTCAGTCATGTACCATCTCTCACCATGTTGTAGCTCCTTGGATGGGTCCTATCAGGCTTTATATTGCTCAATCCACTCTCCCCTTTGTATAGAACTTTGCACTCACAAGGTGGACAAATAAATGTCACTCTGGGGGCTCACAACATTAAGAAGGAAGAGAAAACTAAGCAGGTCATACCTGTGAAAAGAACTATCCCACACCCACAGTACAATCCTGAAGCAGGTCTTAATCATCTAGTAGGCTTGATAAATCTCCTTAAAAAGAGAAAAAGGGACTAGCCTGAGGTGGGAGGTAACTGAGGCTTCTATCTCTTCACCAAAGGGACCTCTAGGGATGAGCACACTTCTGGAAGCAGGAGTTTGCAATACACTCTGAGAGTTTAGAAACCACTCCCAGAATGTGCAGTAATTACAGCAAATTGACTCCTCGGAGACTCCTGAAATTCTTGGCCAATAGGATCATTGTGCCTGCTCTGCTTCTCACCCACTCATCTGTCCCCATATCCTGAAACAATAACCTGAAACAAATGATACCACAAGACTCAACAGGAATGAGGTCACAGGACACTGAGCAAAGACAATGGTAGACTGAGAGTGAGGCAAAGCAGTAACACTGTCCACAGTCAGACCAGGTAGCTACCAGTCCCAGGCTCTGTCCTTCCCCCTCATTTCTCACCAGAAGGATACAACTAGTACTTCAAAATGGGTTCAGGATATCAGAGGGGAAAGGTCCAGGAGGTACACTGTCTCATGGCCTCACTCTCAATTTACAGGGCGACTCGGGAGGCCCGTTCATATGTCACAATGTGGTTCAGGCCATTGTCTCCTGTGAACATAAATATGGAGATAATAAACATTGGTCAAATCCATGTGTCTACACCAGACTTTCACCTTATATAGCCTGAATAGAGAAAACAATGAAACAATACTTACTATGGGAAGCAAACAAAGTCCGCTCTCTGAGCAGCAGTGTTTCCTGGACCTGATCCTGGAATTGCTCTATGGCAGACACCAGCAACTAAGTAAGTCTCTCATCTCAGTAAGAAGGCCAGTTTCTTGTTTATTCATTGTCATTCATTCAACGAGACAAACTCTTGCTAAGAAGACCAGTGGGACAATTCTGCTGCTGTCTTGCCCCGCAAATCCTGCTCCCCTTCATACCTTCAAAATCCCCAAAGCTATTAACAAATTCATTCTAACCTGCTTAGGTATCCCCACAACCTCCTCTTTTGCAAGGATAGAAACTAAACGTCATCAGAAGAAAATATTCACAACATTTAACCTGAGTCTCAGGGTGAACATGGCACTTCTTCATCTGTCACATGGCAGAGAGGAAGGAGCATAATTTCATGGGTGGTGCAGCCCTTCAGGCACCACTCAGGTCACCACTCAGTCCCAACACACTGAGTAGGGGAGGCTCTTCCTCACCATGACATTTCCCTCCCACTTTTAGAAATAAAATAGCTGTGGAGTATCCTCAGTGACTCCATTCTCCCCTAAAATTTATTTCCTTCTCCTTTCTACTCTAAAACCAAGACAAACTAAGGCTTAGAGCCACCTGGCTGAGCATTCTATTTTATCTCCTCTCACAGTTGTCACTGTCCACCAACTCCTATCATCGCTAGGCAACAAGGATGTGATGCTCTTTCTTCCTTCCTAAAATCCTCTTCTAGGACATTCCCAACCATATGTAGTCCCATGTCAGGTCCATGGAGGGTATGGGTGGTGTAATCAGAACCCATGCCCTCTCACTTTGACCGTTTAACACTGTATCCTCCTATATGCTCCCAGAGTTTTGCACAGTCCATTTCTGCCTATCCTTGGGCTCACATGAGTTATCAATCTTCTCTTTTACAAAGCCCCTTCTCTCCAGAATTACAACATATTGGTTTGCATCAATCAGCAAACAAGTACTCCATGAATGCTTACTGACCACCGGATCTTAGGGATTAACAGTGCACATAATTACAAAGCACAGTGAAGTGCTGAAAGTGGTAACAATTTTCTAACTTTCTTTACACTACATTCCAGATTGGTGTGTAAGACCTGGACCTATTTTGGAAATCTATGAAAAGGAAACACCTTATTTTTATTCCTGCTTGCAAGTTCTGTCAACATTATCACTTGATATTCCAGAAGTACATGGAACATAGAAATGTCATCTGTTGCAGATCAGACATATCTTCTGTTGCTCTTATGACTTTTATGCAGGGTCATGCCTTTCCTAGGAACACTGATCTCTCTTTGCCAGCATGGTTATCAAAATGTCCAGGCCTATAATGCATACAGCCATAAAGATGCATGCACCATGGGCTTACCTAAACATTTACTTTTTCCCCCATCAGCTCTGGGAAAATTCCCAGCTGAATAAAACTATGCAGCCCCTCAGGCATGAGGATACATGACCCAGGTAAACCAAGGGGACACATGCCTCATGTACAGAAATATATAATAGTGAAGATATCAGAAATCCATTACAAGAATAACATACTGAAAGCTGCTGGAGAAAAGAAGCAGATCACGTTCAACAGAAAACCCATCAGAATTATGGCCAACTTCTCTTCACAAAACATAAAGGCAAGAAGAGCACGGATCACAGTACTTCAACTTCTCTATGAAAACAACTTCCAGCACAGACTGCTATAGCATGCAAAACTCTCTTTCAAGTTTGATACACAAATGAAATACTTCCATGAGAGAACAAAGAATTTCATGATGACAAAGCTATCCCTACACAGGCGACAGAAAGGACTTCTAGAGAAGGCCCAAAATGATCAGAATTCCACGAAAGAGATCTGAAGCAAAAACATTAACAGGGCCAACAATTAAACACAGCAGAAAAAGGAATAAACAACAGCAGGTAAATAACATGTCAAGCTTAAGTCAATACATCTCAATTATAACCGTCAGTGCAAATGGTCTCAATTCACCAATTAAGAGAAATAGACTGGCACACACAATTAGAAAACAAAATCCAACAATATTCTATATACAAGAAGCACACTTAACTCACAAAGAAATTCATAGGCTGAAAATCAAAGGATGGAAAAAAATACTACATGCACCAGCACCTCAGAAAAATATCAGGAGTAGTAGCAATTCTGCTCTCAGGCAATCTCAACTTCAAACCAAGAAGGACCAAGGGAAATAAAGAAGTCCACTATATACTGGTTAGGGGAAAAATTCAATGGGAAGTGGTAACACTCATAAATATGTAGGTTCCTGATACATGAGAAGTTTGTGCTGACACCCAACTATATAAGACAAATCTTAATGGACATGAAAAATCTAATCTCCAATACCACAATCTTAGCAGGAAAACTTAACACACTCTTATCCCAAAAATATGGGTCAATAAGACAAAAAATTAGTAAATAAGTAGCAGAACTGAACAAGAGCTTGGAACAAGTGGATCTGGTGGACATATACAGAGTGTTCCAACCAAACACAGCTGAATGCACATTTTTTTCAGCTGCACATGGGTCATTTTCTAAAATAGACCACACATTGCTCCATAGGTCATGTTTAAGTATATACAAAAAGCAGAAATTATTCCATGCATATTATCAGACCACACTGTGCTGAAACTGAAAATAAATAAACAGGAGAAACAAAAAAAACACTACATACATAGAAATTAAACAACCTACTCAGCAATCTATGGGTCACTAATGAAATTAAACAATACCTACAATTCAATGAAAATTCAAGCACAACTTCTCAGAATTTATGGGATGTGAGGAAAGTACTTCTCAGTGGGAGATTTATTGCTGTGAACTCATACATTAGGAAAGCAGAATGGAAACAAATAAACACACTAATGAGGCACCTCTGCCATCTAGAAAAGGAAGAGCAAAACAAACCGAGAACCCAAAGAAGAGAAGAAATCATAAATATTAGACCAGAAATGAAACAGTAGAGAATAAGAAAACAGTTCAACGAATTAATGAATCAAGAAGGAGGTTCTTTGAAACATTAAATACAATTCATAAGCCCATAGCTAACCTCATCAAAAGAGAAAAGAAAAAATTCAAATACTAGCAATAGAAATGGGTATAATCACCACAGACCCTGTAAAACTCAAAAGACTACAAATATCTACATTAAGAATCTTCATTCTCACAGAATGGAACACACAGATGAAATGGAAGATTCCAAGAAAGACACAATTTAGCAAAACTGAATCAACAAGATATAACCACTCTCAATAGCCCAAAAACAGCCAATGATATTCGAGATGTAATAAAAGTAAACCTACAAAAAAGAAAATTCCAGGTCCTGATGGATTCACAACTGAATTCTATAAGAAATTTGTAAAATATATATGCTCTATATTCCTGACACTCATCAGTTGAAAACGAAGCAATCTTCACAAAATCATTCCCAGAGTCAAGTACTATACTGCTAACAAAAATGTGGAGAGATGTAACTAAAAAAGAGAACTACAGGCCAATCTTCCTCATGAACATAGATGCAAAAATGCTCAATAAAATCCTCACAAATACAATTATGGAATCCTAGCGACTAAAATCCTAGAATACAGTAAATCAACAAGGAGATCATACAACATTACCAAGGATTCATTCCAGGGATGCAAGGATGGTTCAATATTTGAAAATCTATTAATGTAATACACTATATCAATAGAGCAAAAACTAAAAACCACATGATCATCTCAATTTATGCAGAAAAGGATTTTGACAAAGTCTAACTGACTCATGTTCAAAGTACTCCAGAACATCAAAATAGATTGCCTCTACTTCAATCTCATGAAAGCCATCTATGACAACTCAATGGCTAATAAAATTTTAAATGGGGGGAAAAAATAAAATGTTTTACTCTCAGATTCGGTACAAGACAAGTATGTCCTCTATCACCCCTCCTATTCAATATAATTCTGGAATCATTAGCTAGAGTCATTAGAGAAGAGGGAGAAATAAAAGGAATAAGAATAGATAAAGAATAAGTTAAATTATCACTATTTGAAGATGACATGATACTTTTCTTGGAAGACCCAAAAAGCTCCACCAAGAAGCTACTAGAATTGATACAGAAATTCAGTAACACAGCAGGATACAAAGTCAATGCAAAAAAGTCAATAGCATTCCTCTACACAGATGACAAACACAATGAGAAGGAAACTAGAGAAATAATGCCGTTTTCAATAAAATCGCAGGAAATGAAATACCTTGGAATTCATCTAACCAGAGAAGTTAAAGATCTTTCCAAGGAAGATTATAGTACTCTGAGAAAAGAGATTGCAGAGGATTTCAGAAAATGGAAAGATATACCCTGCTCCTCGAAAGGAAGAACCAACATCTTGAAAACGGCCATACTTCCAAAATTGTTCTACAGATTCATTGCAATCCCTATCAAACTTCCTACAAAATACCTCTCAGAAATCATTCCTAAAAAAGGGGCCAAACAGGCTTACTGGAAGAAAGATACCCTCTTTAACAAATGGTGCTTGTAAAATTGGCTCTCCACATGCCAAAAACTAAAATTAGACCCAGGTCTATCATGACGCACTAAGCTAAAGTCAAAATGGATTAAAGATCTTAACATTAAAACAGAAACATTCAATCTCCTGGAACAGAAAGTGGGAGGAACTCTTGAAGACATAGTGGTAGGCAAAGAGTTCATGAACAATCATGTATACACATGGGAAACACTTGAAAAGAATTAATAACTGGGACCATCTCTTATTAAGAAGTCTTTGCATATCAAAAGAAGTCACAAGGAAAGTGAAAAGACATCGCAAAAATTTTGAAAAAATCCTAACTCATAAGCCCTCAGACAAAAGTCTGCTCTCTAGAATTTATAAAGAACTAAAAAATATCAGGACCCCTAAATTTAACACTCAATCCAGAAATGGGCATCCATCATGAACACACACTTCTAAGAGAAGGAAATTAAAGAAGCAAATACATATATGAAAACATCTGTGAAATGCAAACTAAAACAGCACTGAGATACCATCTCACTTCAGAAAGAATGGCTATAGTAAAAAAAATCAACAACAAATATTGGAGAGGTTGTGGGGAACAGGGAACCCTTCTCCACTGCTGGTGGGAATGTAGACTGGTGAAACCATTATGGAAATCAGTGTGGAGATTCCTTTAAAAACTAGGACTGTAAATCTCTTCAATCCTGCTATCTCCCTCCTGAAAATTTTCCAGGAGAAACTGAAAATGTATCAGAGGGATATATGTGTACCTATGTTTATAGCAGCACAATTTGTGCTGACAAAATCTTGGAAACAACCAAGCGGACTTCTGAAACTAGCAGCTAAGTGGTAGGATTCTCACCCCGCCTAACCATATATGTGGTACCTGTAAACCAAGCAACTGCACTGAATTTAACAAAGTGTGATAGAAGAGTCACTCTTCAAATGCCTGCCCTTCTGTTCTTCTAAATATGTACCTCTTGTCAAGACACACCAACTATTACTATACTGTCTTTCAAAGAAAAGTTTTTAAAGGGTAATAAATGAAAAATAAGACAAAAAACGTCACAAGACAGTCCTGCTACAATGCTGTATATGGATAGATTTATAAATACCTATGTAAATATATATAACTGTTAATTTCAATTTTTTTGAAGTTTTTTCTTCATATTCTGTAAGGACTTAGAGTTTAACATCTCAATATGTGATGGAAAATACATGTTCCATGTTATGCCTATGATGTCTGATATTTAGACAAATACCACGGGTAAACCAAACTGTATATGTTGCAGGGCAATAATAAGCTTATCTTCTGGAGGGTTAACAACCCAAGTTTGCAGACCAAATATTAGAGAAAAAGGAGGGCTACAAGGACAGCTAACATTTTGTTCCTAGCCTTTCAAGGCCAGTGAAGACTCAGGATATAGGAGAACTTGTACTTTAACATTATGTAACTCAGTTGTACCCCAAATTTTCTGATCAAGGAGATTATGGAGTCACAGAAGAAAGAGATAAATGATATATAGTGTGCCTAAGGAGAGCCACATGGACAGAAAACATTCTCTCAGGCTTCCACAGAGAGCAAATTGGTCAAGCAATGACCATGACTCATCCACATGGCTGACACTGACAAGGGATCTACAAAGTGCGGTACAGGGTTACAGGATAAACCCTGAGGGTACCTGACTAACCTTATCTGATACAAAAGTTATATTTCTTGCTATGTAGGTCTTGCTTTATCTCGGTCTTAACCATCCAGCAGAAAAGTATAAAAATGGAGGTATGTAAAATAAAGCTATATTAATATACTGAGCTGTGAATGGCTCAAGTCAACAACTTCTATGGATAACCCACTCCTATTGTGGACTGCTGAAGTGTGTTGGATTGTTTTATTTAAAAAAAAAAAGAAAAAGAAAGAAACCACATAAACTCATGGAAATTAAATAACACTCTCTAAAAGAACTAATGGGCCACAGATGAAATTAAAGAAGAAATTTCAGTTTCTATGATTATAGATAGTTTTTACAATTATACAATAAAGCACTGTGTAAAAGTAAAAATAAAGTATTGTTACTGGCATACTATTCTATCTTGAAACTTTTATTGCTGCTTTTTCTTTTTTCTCATTAAAATGAAAAGAATTGGTAATAAAGCAACCATTGTTAGTTATCTCTGTTTTGAAAACCTGTAACATGTATTTTTCTATTTGTTTCTGTTTCTGTTTTCACTCTTCAATATAAAAGAAAAGAAAGGAAAGAAAAAAAGAAAAGAAAAGAAACATAATTTGGAAAAAAAAAAAAAAAGACCTACAAACTGTTGTTCATGGTTTCAGAGTAAATCCTGAGAGGATTTTACTTACCTTGTCATATACAAAAGTTACATTTCTTATTATACATATCTTGATTTATCTTTAACTATCCAGCAGAAAAGTATAAAAACGATGTTTGAAAAGTGAAGCCGTATTAATATATTAAGCTGTAAAAGGCTTAAGTCAACAACTTCTGCCGGTTCTGCAGATAACCCACTAATATTATGGACTACTGGACTATATTGGATTGTTTTGCTGAATTCACACACCTACAATATTTGAATTACAATTCAATTTATTTTAAATATAATATAATAGTTATTGATAAGACATTAGAACCAATACACCTTTAAAAGAATAAGGTAAATAGTGTCTCGCATTGTTTTTTATGTTCCACGTTGCTGTCCATATTTTACTTGTTCATATTGTAGATATCAGGATATAGTTTGTCAAAGTAGAACTTGTAAACATTAAATACGACTTTCAAAAACCTGATAGAAATTACTAATAGAGTATTCTCAGCTATCTTATATGTATACTTGAAAGATTTTCCCCCTTCCTTTTGGTCCCATCTTTTCCCTTTCCTTCATCTCCATCATTTATTCCTTATGTTGTTTCTTTTTAGTACATGTATTGTACCTTTCAGATTTTATTTCTCTTTCGAGTCCTTGCACTTGGAAGACAATCTGATGTTTATAAATGTGGGTCTGATTTATTTCAATTTGATTATAGTCTCTAGTTGCATCTATAAATACTACATCTTTTTATACATTCCTCAAGGTGATGGGCATTTCATTTTTTACATTTGGCTATGACAAATTGGCTGCTATAAACATGGGTGCACATATATCACTGTGCTATGATGTTTTCAGTTCTTTTGGGAAAATGCCCAGAAGGTGAATAGCTAAGAGGAAAATTGTTTCCTATCTGAATTTTTTGAAGACTCTCTACATAATGGTTGTATCAGTTTACATTCTCACCAACAGAAGAGTTATTTTTTTTCCTACAGCCTCTGCAGCATTTGGTATTACTTGATTTCTTGATGATATCTATTCTTTCTGGAGTGACAATGTATCTCAGTGTTGTTTTAATTTGTATTGCTCTTTTGACCAGTGTTGCAGAGTATAGTTTCATGTATATATTTGCCGTTTGTTTTCCTTCTGAGAAGTGAGTATTCATTTCATGTGGATATTTTTGGATTCTCTTTTGAATTATGGTGACCTGATTTTCTTTAATTCTTTGCATATACTAGATAAAGCAAATATGTCTGATTGTTGAACTTTTTCCCAAATTTTTGAGCTGTCTTTTCACTCTGCTGTTGATTTCTTTTTTTCTCGTTA
Organism: Ctenomys sociabilis; assembly: GCA_004027165.1. Classification (NCBI taxonomy): domain Eukaryota; kingdom Metazoa; phylum Chordata; class Mammalia; order Rodentia; family Ctenomyidae; genus Ctenomys; species Ctenomys sociabilis. The sequence continues at coordinate 11,501 of PVKA01017709.1, forward strand.
AATTGTTTTGATGGGTGGCAAAATTCTGTGACAGATTTTTGTCAAGTGGTTTCCATTAAAAAGTATTGCTCTTAAAAGCTAATCACTTAAAAACTACCAAACAAAAAAATGGTCCAGAAGCATTCTCCTTGACTTCTTTTGACATGCATAAACTTCTCAATAAGATGAGGTTCCACTCGTTGATTCTTTAAAGTATCTCTTGTGCAGTTTGGGTTTTGTCCATGAACTCTTTGCCTGCACCTATCCTTTAAGATTTTCACCTACTCTCTCTTACAGTAGATTTAGTGTTTTGGTTTTAATATTCAGATCCTTAATTCAATTTGATATTATTTTAGTGCATGGCAATAGACCGGGATCTAGTTTTAGTGTTTGGCATGTGGAGAGCCCATTTTTCCACCACCATTTTTAAAGAGGTTATGTTATTGTGGAATGTTGGACTGTGTTGGATTGTGTTGCCGAGTTCAGGCACCTAAATTGGTTTAATGACAATGGAGTGCTCATCTTTGAGAAGTCTAGACTTTAAAAAAAGGGTATAAAAAGGAAGAATCATGATGTGTGTGTATAAACAGTACAGTTAGGATAAATATGATGTGCTTCTGCATAATTCTATGAGAAGCAAGATCTGCACTAATAAGGGTTGGACAAGGTATTATGTTGACTTCTAGTACTATGAACAAACACTAGGGAGATAATAAGGTAGAAAGTATTAATTATTGAATCTGTGATATAATTCAGCTATAAAAAATAAGATAAGTATATAGCTACACTCTCTTCATTCACTGATTAGAGACATCTGCTATAGTAATGCCTGTAAGTTTAATATCATGTATGCACCTTGTACAACACCAAAACATTACAAAAACATTTTGCAATGTATTAATTTATCAAATCTGTCCTGTTAATTTATCTTGAGACTGTCGCATTGCTATTTGTTCTTCAATAATAATAATAATAATAATAATAATAATAAATAGGTTATGTTTTTTCCAGAGAAGTTGTTTGGCCCCTTTGTCAAAGATAAGCTGGCTTACTGTGTTTGTAGTTGTTTCTGCATCTTCAAACCTGTCCAATTGATCTGCAGGTCAGTTTTTCTAAAGGAAATGGTTTTACTAAATTGCCAGATTTACTCTATCCCAGTAGTCCATAGTATTTTCCATTTACGAATTTGATCTGACATACAATTTTTCCTTTCAAAAGAACTATATTTGCATGATGAAAAATGCTAGGTAGTGAAAATACGAGACAAAATTGTTCTTTTAGATGTTATCTTTTCCCCTTATGAAATTATTATGAAGTTGTGTACATAGTTTTGCAGTCTATATTTCCCATTAACATTAAAGGACAGAAACCACTCTATGCCTCTTCTAAAACAATCCCTTTTGTGGCCTGTGAAAACAGTATCTTATGAATGTGCCATCATCTTTATTCCTGTTCTGCCATTGTTGAATGCTCTCAGCGACTTGGCAAAGGGTCTCAAGATATATGTCCATCTCATCCTCTTTTTCAGGACATGGCAAGCCACATCTGTGGTATGCATGATTGGCATGTAGGAATAATGTTGTGGAAAAGTCCACAAATTATGTGAGAATGAAAGAAAGCAGTTGGTATACTAGATAAACTGGCATTGTACTTTGGCACACAGACAGGTAGAGTAGAAATGGGCAGCCCTTTTATTTTAATGGCTCCAGTAAAACTCCATCAACAGAAGACTAGTCTCACCCTTACATTTTGAGGTCAAAATTATCTCCATACCCAGACTATATCCAAAGGCAAACTTGGTTGAGCACACATTTCTCAAGTCTCACTCAGACCACAGAACTGTAGACACCAGATAAAATTCACTATATTTGCTCTTTATTTGTCTGATTGGTCTTCTTTATTTGATCCAGTTGAATTTGACTTCATTCCATTGTCTCTTGTGTTTCATTTGCTTTGGTTTGTTGATTTTTTATTTTTTCTCTCTTCTGTTCTTTTCGACATTTAGATCTGTTTCTTTATGGTTTCTTCTATTGCTCCTCTTCTTGTTTCAAAAGCTATTTTGCTTAGTTTTATGATATTTCCTGTGAGTAAACATTCTCTCTTCTTTTTCTGGCTAAGTTTAATGGTATTTTACAATGTCTTGCTTCCTCACATCTTGTGTCCTACCCCTCGGTGATTATCCTTTGCCCTCCAGCCTTGCTCCTTTTATGTTTGACCACAGTTATCTCTTCCTCCATAAACACCACAATGTAATCAGTAGCACCACCATGCTAAGTGGAAAATCATTATATAAAAGTTCCTTCTGTGTGTAATTTACATTTTCTTATGTAGATGCTTTTATGGTTAAAGTTATGGTGATAATACTTACTCATTTTGTTTACAGCAAGGCTGTGCTTGAAATCATAATGCTGGCTAAGTGTACTTAATTAGCTAAAATGTCATACAGCTGTTATAATGAGTTTTTCTCCCTTATATAAAAATACTCTGACTCTAAGTGATGATACGTTTATCATGGTCCAGTATCAAAACAATAGGTCCAAAGTAAAATAAGTAACAACTTCTAATTTTTAAATTACTTTGGACAAGCATAAAGATAAAAAAAAAAGCATTTAAATCTACAAAACCTGAGGGACAAACACTTCCTAGGGAAGCCTAAATACAAAGTATGAAGCTATGTACAATAAGAAATCTACAGGCCTTTAAACAATAAAACAAAACCAAGAAATACTAAGTAAAGTGGCAAGACAAAGAAGAATAGTTAAACCCCAAATGGTTGCCTCTCAGAAGAAAGGTCCAGAGCAAAAATAAGAAGGGAATTAGTAGCCAGTCCCTAGAAAGTTCTGAAATGACAACAAAAGAAATAAAACAACAATTGCAAGATACTACAGAGTAAATAATCTGTAAGATGCAAAAAGAAGTGATGATCAAAATGAAAGACATTAAAACTCAAAGAGATTAAAAAACAAAAATGAGAAACTCAGGAAAATGAAGGATACGAGAATGCACAATATAGGACACAAATGGAATGCATTTCTTCTACAGATCCATTTGAATCCACAGATCCAAACACAAATTCAGGGGATTTAAAACTCCATTGAATATACAAGTGCAAGACTAAAGGAAGGCCAAGATGGAATCTAGAAAGCAAGATGCCACCTAATGATCATAAAAACAAACATATCTTAGTAATATCAAGAGACTTTTAAACATTATTGCAACAGGGACAATATGAAGAAAAATAGAACAATTCAAGGTTGAGTGGAAACAATGGGAAAGATGAAGACTTGACAAAGTCATAAAAACCCTATTCACAGAAATAATGGCAGAAAACTGCACAAATATGGATAAACAACTTGATATACAACTTAAGAACATAACCATGAAGGATAACTGAGTGAAGCATCACCAAATAGAAATGAGTAATATAAATCTACTCAAAGGCATATAATCAAGATTCTGGAAATTCAGTACATGACAAAATAATAAAAGTGTCTAAAGAAAAGAAACAAATCAACTCAAAAGGAAAGCTCATTAAAATCACAGCACACTGCCCAACACAGACTGTCATGATTTAGGGTTCTTTCAAAGGGAACAATATACCACAGGGCATTTCTTACCATTGTATTTGATAATGAATCATGTGACAATCACATACAACAAGTGCAGAAAGCTATTCACATATGAAATACTGAAGAATCTAGCTAAAGGCCTAGATCCTAATATAGTGTCCAGCTGGAAACTCAGAGCTCACAGCAGTACCTACAAGTTCAACTGGAGGCCTAGAACTCACACCAAAGTTTCATGCAAGTTGATTTCACAGATCTATACTACAAAATCCCATTGGTAAGTGGTGGAAGTTACAAACTCTGTGCCAGTAGGATGAAGGATCTGGGCTAGCAGGATGAAATATCTTAACTGCAGCTACGAAGCAGCACTCAAGGTAAGAACCAGGGCTTGCATAAAAGTACCATAGCCATGCTCATCATCAGTGAGGTTCTGATCTCCTACACAGATTAAGAAAGCTGAGCTCCCACAGGAAAGACAATATGATAAGCTCCTCCATGAAAGGGAGCAGTGCACCACCTTCCCCTCCAGAGCCAGGAAACAATGTTCAACAGGAAAATCCAAGCATCTCTAAAATTCAACAGGAAAGACAGCAGGACAAGGTCCTCCAGAAAAAAGCCCAAGATAACAGGAAGCCTCCAGAAGCTCCAGCAGCTTCTCTAAACAGCATCCCTAAAAAGCATTCCAGCAGGTTCTCCTATTCTGTCTTCATGCTGCTGGCAAAAATCCTCAGGTGGGCATACCACACCCAGCAGTATACTGGGTAAACAAAAAAAACAAAAAAAAACAAAAAAAACAAAAAAAAAAACAAAGAAGCTGCACCTTGTTTTGTGAAACTGGAGCATCCCTACTTAGTTCAATGAAAGTGTTTACTACTCTTAGTGAGTTATCAAGATATACGTCAGAAAGACATAATACAATTTTATGCTTAGAGTGCTTCATCCTTGTTGTTCACAAATGGACTATGTGTGTTGGGCACAGGGTAGAGTGAGCACAGCACTCTCCCCACATGTACACAGTTCTTTTCCCACACAGTCTGTTCTGAGTACTGTGCAATCAGCTCATGAAAAGTATATCATAAATTCAACTAATTATCCTAAAAGCATATAATCATGTGTGGCTGCAGATCATGGGTCGCACACACCTGCTTTACAAGATCTCCCAGCCTAGGACTTGCCATTTAAATAACCTTCACCTGAGCCAGTGATTCCCATCTCTTCTTCACAAAGTGCTCTCTGTGCCCACATTTATTCTAGAAAAATGTCTCAAAGAACTAGAGGTGAATATTATTAAACTAGGTCTCTCTATCCCAAACCTTGCCTAAGAGGATACCTATAAATTAAGCAGTAATTGCTAGCTCCATGACACAGCCTTATGGAATAAACAGGTAGAACATTTCCCCAGAGCCCTCAGCTCCATCTCTCATCTATGAAAGTGAAGCCCTCATATCAACCCCAAGAGCTCTCATGAGCTTAGGCTTCACACAACTGAGCACTCAACTAAGAACTTCAGTCCTCTTTGAACAGCAACAGATTCTCTGCACTAAGATCCTTGTTGTCTCTCCAGATTGTAACAACCCTTTGAGAATATCAAGAGTTCTCTGTGGCAGGACTGAAAGCATTTGATTGCTGTTACTCAGCAAACCTATATAGAGCATCTAAGTATCAGGTGCTGGAGGTGCAAAAGCAAGGGTGGTGGGCATCATCTGTGTCCACATACTTGCAGCCACATGAGGTTCACCCAATACCTTATTACTTCATGCAGGTTAATCAGATTAGCCTGAGTCTATCTAGGAAACACACATAAATGAAAATTATTTAAGAATAATAAAACTGATGTTTCTTACACTTAAAGTATCCCTTACCATTTTCTCATTTGCCTCCTCAGTGCAGTGATTACAAGGGTGCTCCACCACGCCTCATTTCTGGATGAACACTGCGTGCAGTACCAGGGAATAAACTCAGGTCATTGTGATTGCCAGGCAGGTGCTTAGATGACTCAAGCTATCTCCCCATCCCAGTTACTTTTAACTTAGTAGAGCAAGTATGCAATTGGGGAAAAAATGTGTCCAATTCTGGATAGAGAAAAAGCACATCAAGAGCAGGCACATTTAATACTTTATCTCAAGGGGAAGAATGATTAGAGCAAGTTCTAGGACCGAGGACTTACCACATATTAGATACTTGGAATGCTTCAAAACTTGAAGAAGCTCACATACTACCTGAAAAGTGGAACACATCCTCTAACCCACAAACCATAATGGTCAATGTCACATTTTTAATTTCACAGCCCACAGTGACCCTCAAGTCAGTCTTTTCTCACCTAGAAGCCACACCTGCAGTGTGAGACAATTGGATGACATAAAATCTTTTTTTAGGGCCAGTCTTGGCTCAAGCATAACAAGCAGTCATGCCCTGCCAGTCTTGATGGAAACTGGGAGTGCCCTTTTGGAGTCCCATCTTGCAAAATAATTAAGCACTACTACTAAAAATTTCATTTTTACATTGGGGAAATTCCATCTTCTAGCATGTTTGCTGGTGGATTCCCACCACCTTGCATATCTTCTTGGTCATAGAAATACCTCAGTGATACTGGCCATCTCTTTCTTTCTTTCTTTCTTTCTTTCTTTCTTTCTTTCTTTCTTTCTTTCTTTCTTTCTTTCTTTTCTCTTTTTTGTATTTTTTAGAGAAGGGTTTACAGGGTTTTCAGGGTCTCGCTACTAGATTGGACTGTTAGTGTTTACAGCCTCCCAAGTGCTAGGATTACAGGAACATGCCACCACAACCAGTCTCAATTGCTGTGTCAGCATACCCTGGGCATGGGCCTGGCACAGCACACTGGTGGAATCAAACCTCAGGCCCCTGCACCTGCTTGCAGGCACTTTAATCCACTGAGCTATTTGGCTGGACCTTGGCCATTTCATTATGAAAGTAAGTCAATTGACTTGAAAACTTCTCTTTGAGAGGCAAAATTACTCTGAGACAAATATGTTCCAGACCATGCCTGGAAAAGAAAGGTTTGAAGACACACAAACAACCAAAAAAATATAACAGCAATGAATATGAAGATGCACAAATATAAATGTAAATGTCTGATTCATGTATGTAATCAAGCACAAAAATATATGCTATAATGCATACATGTGTAGAAATCCATATACAAAAATGTACAAACGCTTAGATATCAAGAAAGTGTACAGACACTCAGATAAATAGAAAATTTTTAAAAAGCTTTTTTGAAACACACATACCAATTAGATGTTATCTAACATTTAAAACACTTTACTGTATGCTATGGTGCCTCTAATAGATGAGTTCATGAGCCCACAAATAGGTAATTGAACCATATAACTGAAGAAAAGACCAGAATTCCAAGTCCTCCAATCAGGTCTCTACTGTCTGAGAGATAGGCTCACAGCTGCATGAGATCTTAAAAACAATCTTTCCCAACACCCATTGGAACCTGGCACTACAATTAGACATTGTCCTACCTCTATTGCAAGAATTCCCGGGAAAGAAAAAACTTGGACATAAAAGAGCAGCATTCCCAAGATAGCTCTCACCATGAGAACCTTTCTTTTACTGAGCTGAAATTTCCCCCCAGAGTGTTTCCCACTGCTTCTAAGAATGGTAGAGAGGAAAATTTTCTGTAAGGCAAGCATGCATATTGCAGACTCTTTGTGAATGCATCCAAATTTTCAAAAACCAAATGGGGGCATCACCTCACTTAACACCTCTAAGTAGCCATCTCCCCAGCCCTAAGTGTTTCAATTTTAAAATGTGTAAATATAACCACTGGTCAGGGTGTATAAATTTCAATGTGATAAGCAATGTACATTTATACATGCCTTAAAACATGGTAAGTTAGGCATTAATACTTGCCCTCTTTGCCATCCTTTTTATCTACTGTGTTTATGTTTAAGTATTCTACTAATATATAACAGTGCCAAATTATTTCAGGATGCCTAAAACGTGCCTCTATATTACTCTTCTCTTTCCTACATGAGGCAGCTAGCATCTAATTACACCATAAACATTCTTCCTTCCCAAACACTTAGCAGCACCCAGGCTGGGAATTCCCTCAGAAGAAGAGAATTTCCTCTCCATTTAAGCCATAACTTATGGAGACAGATAAAGCCATGACATCACTAACCCTGTGAAGTCTGCCACAAGTGATATTTCAAGAGAGAAATGACCAATGCCAGCTATGTGATCTAATACCAATTGCACTAATTCCAGGCCCCATTATGTCCTTGAGAGACAAAGTAGCACTTATGAGTAGTGCATAGGCATTTAAGAGGCCATGCCTGCAAAGCCAAAATCTTACCATACAAAGCCAAAGGGACCTGGGTAAGGCCACCCAGATAGCTCAGTGATTATAGTACCTAGAGAGGCCAGGGTTCCATCCCTGGCATTAAGTGCCGGCCCCACCCGTGAGGTGCACTGAGATGAAGACTGAGACTGGGTGTGGTGGCACATGCCTGTAATCCCAAAGTTTTTGAAAGTGGGAGAATCACTGAGTCCAATCCATGCAGTAAGACCCTGTAGACGCTGTACTAAAAACACAAAAAAAAATTAAATTAAATATATATCAATAAAATAATGGAGCTGGGTATCTGACTTCTCAGAGCCTCATTGACAGAAGCAATGCTTTGAAGGATGTAGCAGAATCCAGCAATGCATCTGAGAGTTCCAGGTAACACTTTAATCATATGTTGGAATTTGGGGCAAAGGCATATAATGCCTTTATATGGCATATAATGAGAATAAGGCAACAACTTTCTTAGAAAGTCTCACACTGGCACTGTGCCCATAGTGCAACTTGTTTTAGTTAAATTACCACAAAGACAAGTCAAATTATCTAAAACCTAATGGTAAGGAGAGAATTTTATGAAATGTGTACAGATTTCACTCCATCACTGAATGACTTCAATGCTGGGTGTCATGGCACTCAGGTATTAAAGAGAAGAAATCTTTCATGGTGGGCAAAGAAAATAAAAACAAGTGAGGCACAACCATGGCTCCTTCTGTCTGTTATATTTCATCCAATATACTCAGGACAGGTATCACTCACACCATTAATCCAAATGCCCTTGTGTCTAGCATTACACCATGAATCAATCCTTTCATCAAACACTCTAGATCCCATTACTTTGGGCGATTCCATGTCTATAACTACATGAGGCTTTGCAGGGGACATCTGGACATAAGTCATAATAAAAATGTGCACACAGATACAGCAGGTTTCAGCAAAACTTAATTTCACATAAAGAAGACTTGAAAGCACAGCCTGGAATGTTATAGACTGCCTGTACTATTTCCATATATGTCTACATTGTTCTGCAGTTGTTAGTAACAGTAACTCAGTGGTGCAGAGGTATCTATACCCAATATATCATATGAACATCAGATGATAGAAGATGTAACACAATAATAAACAGGCAAAAATTAGAGAGAAAAGAAGACAGTATGAAATTTCAGTGTTGAATCATATACTAGAGGTTTTGGTAAATGACTCAACACTGTTAGTCTTACCTATTACATGATAAACATTTGCAACTTCCTTCATAGTCATGATAACATACACACCATGAGACCCTGATAACAATGATAAGAGAAACAACTCATCCCAAGAAAGCTAAAGTATGGTCTTTGAGCCTTGAATAAACAAAATGATATCAAAATAGATACTATCATTCATAGTTAAGCAGATATTCTTGTTTTGAAATTCTGTAACATATGCATTCTTCTATGTCACCTTGCTTCCTTATTTGTTTTTGTTTTTCTTGCTCTTGTTTTTACACTTCAAAATAAAAGAAAACTATAACAAAAAATATCTGGAGCTGGGGAGATAGCTCGGTAGAATAAGCACCTGCTTGGAAAGCTCAGGGTCCTGAGTTCAATCCCCAGTACCACATACATACATACATACATACATACATACATACATACATACATGCATACATAAATATTCAATTATATATAAAAGGGAAGTGTCTTTTACAATGTGAGGAAGCCAAATTTACAATTATTCTATGCCCAGTTTTCAGCAAAGTTTCAAAAATACAATGAAACAATAAAATTTGACCCATTTACAAAAACAGATACAATTTGTGTAAAATAATTTTTAGAAATCCTAGAAACTGAATAGACTAAGCAATGATTTTAAATTTACTACCTTTCAATTACTAAAACAGCTAAAAGAAACTGAGAAATGCACCAAAGTAAATCAGGCACAATGTATAAAAAAATAAAGAATATTCATAAAAACAGTGCACTACTGAAGACTTAAGCAAGCAGAGGAAAAAACCAACGAAATTAAGGGCTAAATGAAATGACTTGGTCTGGACAGCAGAAAGTATAAACATAAAGGAACAAAGCCAGACTAAAGTGCCTGGTTAGGCCGATATAGAGACAAGCGTTCCATCCACAGCTGCCCGTGCCAGCCCCGCTCCTGAGGCAAGCTGAGAGGGTGACTGAGACTGGGTGTGATGGTGCACGCTTATAATCCTGTTGCTTGGGAGTCTAGAAACAGAAAAGTCACTATCAATCAGATTTGTGTAGTGAAACCCTGTACACCCTGTATATATATATATATATATATATATATATATATATATATATATATATATATATATATATATTCTTGAAAGAAAGTATCAAAGGCATTTGCAACAATGGCCCCAAACTTTCTAAATATAATGAACTACAAGAATATAAAAACCCCATAAGCTCAAACTTTCTAAGAAGCATAAACCCAAAACTATCCTTATAATAAAGAAGGTATTAAAAGACAAACAGAAAAAATCTTCAAAACAGTAAGAGAAGTGCTTTATCCCAGAGAAATGAATCTCAATAAGATTAAGAGTTGACATTTCCTACTTTCTTTCTTTTCTCATTTCCCTTGTCCCAGTTCTAGCCCTTTAAACAGATTCTTTCTCTTTCACAGTATCTATTGTACCTTTCAGATTTTATTGACACTGTCAGGTTCTAAGACAATACAATGTTCGCACAGGCTGGTTTAATGCATCTCACTTGCAGGTATAGCCTCTAGTCGTATCCATTTACCTATAAAAGCCTCACGTTGATCTTAACTCACAGCTCATTTCTACTGCATTGTATAAAAATACATCTTTATTATCCACTCCTCAGGTAATGGGCATTTGGGCTGTTTCCAAGATTTCACTGTGACAAATACTGCTGTAAAAAACATGACTGCACTACACAGGATAGCTTAGATAAATAGAAATGGTAATTTGTATAGGACTATAAAAGGAACAGTCAGTATTTAAATACTTTTTCTTCTTTTTGATTTTTGACCAGTTTTGCGTACTTATAACTGGGTAACTGAACAACTAATTTGAAGACAACACTATGCAGTAAAGAACAATTGTTGAATTTCTATAATCTTGTTTAGTGAAATCCTGTGTCATATCAAGTGTTTCTTTATTATTTTTATTCTCTTTAAAAAAATTTAGAAACAAAGGGCTTCTATGAGAAAATTAACATAAAAAGGATTAACAGTTGACCTCGCATCACAAATCATAAAGGCCAAATACAGTGGGATGTTGTACATGCAAAATAAGGGGGAAAAAGTGGCCAACAAAAGTTTCTATATCTATAAAAGCTATCCTTCAGAAATGAATATTCTGTCTTGGTCTGATCTCTGCAGTTAAACCCTGTACCAAATACACACACAAAAAAAAGAATGATAAACCAGAGATGGTGGTAGATGCCTGTAACCCTACGACTCTGATATGGTATATTCCAAGCAATTTAATGAAAGTTCATCTCAAAACAAAAAATCCAGAGAGGAGGTGGGGTGTAGCTCAGTCCAAAGTCCCTGGGTTCAATCTCCAGTGCCACCAGGGAAATGAACAGAGATAACCACAGATATTTTGAAAAGGTGTCAGCCTACAAGACATGCTAAGGCAATACTGAGTTAATTGAGCAGCAAAAAGCACATGACATAACAGCCAGGAGTCCAATGTAATAAATAAAGCCTTTATTATCAGTAATCATTTTAAATGTAAATCATTTAAACTTGCCAAATGAGAGGCCTAGATTGGAGGGATGGTTTCAAAACTATGATTCAAGCATTCAGTGTTCAGAGTATGCAAATTCATAAAGTCAAAATCTAGCAATGCAGTGTGGAGGAATATGATGAAGTGAGGAATGATTCTTTAATATTATCAATAATCATTTTAAATGTAAATCATTTAAACTTGCCAAATGAGAGGCCTAGATTGGAGGGATGGTTTCAAAAATATGATTCAACCATTCAGTGTTCAAAGTATGCAAATTCATACTCAAAATCTAGCAATGCAGTGTGGAGGAATATAATGAAGTGAGGAATGATTCTTTAATAGTTACATGATGTTCTGAGGTGTTAGAAAAATTTTGAAATTTACATGCACATGTTACTGAATTTCATGCTTTAAAATTGTGAAAACATATTTTACTTCATTTCATCTTAGTTTTTTTTGAATAATTTTATTGAGAAACAAATAGCAATGAGACAGGTTCAAATCCAATTAGTAGGACAGTTTCAATAATTAATACATTGCATATTGTTGCCTTGGTGGTTATTTGTTGTACAGGATGCAGATGATGTCCTATTTAAAAACACTATTAAAACAATTCTTACTATTGACTGAAATAAGAGAATGTAACTGTATATCCATCGTATTTCAAATATACAGATACAAACTAGTCATTCATTTGTATCCCCTTTTTTTGTTTGATTTTGTCAGATAACAGTATTCCATTGTCATGTAACTATTATAGGTGCATGAATTCAGCAAAATATTCCAGTATAGTCCAGTAGTCCATAATAGTAGAAAGTTTTCCATAAGATTGACAATGTCAGAAGTTGTTGATTTGAGCCTTTTAGAGCTCAGCATATTAATATGGCTTTACTTTTTATACTTTATTTTTACACTTTTCTGATGGATGGTTAAGACCAAGACAAAGCGAGACCTATATCATAAGAAATGTAGTTTTTGTATCTCATAGTCAGTCAAATCGCCTCAGGATTTATGCTGAAATCTTATACCGCAATTTATAGGTGCATTGTCAGTGTCAGCCATGTGGATGAGTCATGGCCAACGCTTGACCAGTTTGCTCTCTGTGAAAACTTGAGAGATTGTTTTCTCTCCATGTAACTCTCCTTAGGCACACTCTTCATCATTGATCACTTTCCTCTGTGTATCCATAATCTCCTTGATCAGAAAATATGGGACACAACTGAGTTCCACGATGTTACAGTACAGGTTCTCCTATGTCCTGAGTCTTCATTGATCTTGAAAGGCTAGGGCCAAAATGTTGACTGACCTTGAAGCCCTTCTTTTTTCTATAATTTTTGGTCTGCAAACTTAGGTTGTTAACCCTCCAGAAGAGAAGCTTATTGTTATTACCCTATAACCTAGGCTATTGAGCTTAACCTCACTATTGTCTGAATATCAAACATCTTAGGCAAAACATGGAACAGGAATTTTTCATCAAGTATTGATATGTTAAACTTTAAGTCCCTACAGAATATGAAGAGAAAAATTTAAAAATTAAAATATATTTTTAAAAATAGGAATAAATAATTACATATTTTACACAGAAGTTTAGAAATCTAACCATATACAGCATTATATAAGTACAGTCCCACAACACCCTTTTTCCTGTCTCCTGCCTTCATTAACCATTCCATTCCTTTTTAAACAGACATCTACCAGAGAGACATCATAGTAGCAACCAGTGTGCCATGACAAGAAACACGTATTCAGAAGACCAGAATGACAGGCACTCCAAGCATGACCCTACTTTTACACATTGCTAACTTCAGTGCAGTAGCTTAGTTAACAGCTGACAGTCTATATAGTTAATTAGGATGAGAATCCTACCAATTACCTGCAATCTTTGAAAACCTTCTGAATATTCTCATGACCATTGACTTACTCATCTTGTTATATAAATGTATGGCTTTGCCCAGTCATGTTTCCTAGCTTTTTTCCTTGCTCTCTCTTCATTGACTAATCCTCAAGTTGTTGCTTTCCTTTTAATTGTATTATGCCTTTCTATTTGTGTTTCTTCTTTTGAGTTCCTATACTAAGGAGAATATATGACATTTACACATGTTCACCTCAGTGTTCAAAAAAGTATTTTGATCTTCTTTAACATAATTTCTTTATAAATTTCAAAATGCAAATAATACATGAAAAATATATTATACCATACTGCAAGATTTTTTTATATACTAGCACAGAGTCTACAGTGTCTCACTACACAGATCACTCATAGTGATCCTCCTGCTTTCAGCCTCTCAAGGGCTGGGACTACCACTATACCCAGTCTCAGCTGTACTTTCAGAGTGCCCCAGAAGTCCCAGCACAGCACCCTGAGAATCAAAGTCCGTGAGCTTGTCTAAGCAGGCACTTTAGTTCACTGAGCTATTTGGCAACTATACTGCAACATATTAAAACTAGTTATGAATAAGCTATGAAGCAAGTGATTCTGTTTTGTCTTTGCTTTTTACAAACTTACATCTTGAGAAATATATTGCATGTTAAATTTTTTAATAAAACTAGGTATTGGGAAGATAGCTTATCAGCATAAGTGCCTGCTTGGCAGGCACAAGGTCTTTAATTCAGTTCCCAGCACCACAAAAATAAATTAATTAATTAAATTAAAAAATAAAACTAGGCAACAAGTACTAAGGTGATACTAACCAGTTTTTTTAATGTGGTAAAAATGCTTTAATTATACTGTTAAGTAGGAAAGTTTAGAATAAAAAGAAAAATACATGGCATGCACAGCAATGTCCTGCTTAATATGCTCACTACATGAGTTTCATGTTCTGTGTGTGAGATTACGGAAATCAGTACTTTGACTGCTCAAGAACCTGAAAGTTTAAATTCCAGTCAACCCAGCACATTCCTTTCTAGATCTCTTTTTGGGAAGACTAAAGAAATATATATATATATATTTCAAGTATGTATTCTTGAAGGTCTAAGAAGGCATAAAATCAAGCCTTCAATTATTACATTTTAGCTATTTACCAGGAAGAATATGAACATCCCTCTGATTTTTTTTTTTTTTGATTTCTTAATAGAGGCCCTGGTAACACATACTTTCTCAGATGCTAATTCAATAGAAAATAATTATGGATGACTACTGATATTGAGCATTTTTTCATATATTTATTCGCTTCTTTAATTTCCTTCTCTGAGAAGTGTGTGCTCATGTCGGATGCCCATTTCTGGACTGGGTATTAAATTTAGGGGCCCTGATATTTTTTAGTTCTTTATAAATTCTAGAGAGCTCACCTTTGTCTGAGGGCTTATGAGTTATGATTTTTTCAAAATTTGTGGGTTGTCTTTCCACTTTGTTGGTAATTTCTTTTAATGTGCAAAAACTTCTCAATAACAGGTGGCATCAGTTGTTAATTATGCAAGTATCTCCTGTGTGAATACATGTTTGTTCATGAACTCTTTGCCGATCCCTATGTCTTCAAGAATTTCTCCTACTTTCTCTTCCAGGAGATTGAATGTCTCTATTTTAACATTAAGATCTTTAATCCATTTTGACTTTAGTTTAGTGCGTGGTAATACCTCTGGGTCAAGTTAGTTTTCGACATGTGGAGAGGCAATTTTTCCAGTACCATTTGTTAAACAGGCTATCTTTCTTCCAATAAGCGTGTTTGGCCCCTTTGTCGAAGATCAAGTGGTTGAGTGTGTTCGTAGAGGCCTCTGCATCTTTTAAACTATTCTGTTGATGTACAGGTCTATTTTTTTTTTCCAATACCATGTTGATTTTATCACAGTAGCTTTGTAGTATAATTTCAAGTCAGGAATTGTAATGCCTCTTGTCTTGTGTTTGTTGGCCAGGATTGGCTTTGCTATTCTAGGTCTTTTTGGGTTCCAAATAAATTGTAAGAATGATTTCTCTAGATCTGGGAGGTATTTTATTGGTAGTTTGATAGGTATTGCATTGAATCTGTATAACAATTTTGGGAGTATGGGCATCTTCACGATATTGTTTCTTCCTATCCAGGAGCACGGTATATCTTTCCATTTTCTGAAATCCTCTATGATCTCTTTTTACAGAATACTATAATTTTCCATGAAAAGATCTTTAACTTCTTTAGTTAGATGAATTCCAAGATATTTCATTTTCTGCATTGCTATTGTAAACGGTACTGTTTCTATAGTTTCCCTCAGTGTGTTTCTTATCTGTGTAGAGAAATGTTATTGGCTTTTGAGTATTGACTTTGTATCCTGCTATGCTACTGAATTTGTGTATCAATTCTAGTGTTTCTTGGTGGAATTTTTTGGGTTTTCCAAGTAAAGTATCATGTCATTTGCAAACAGTGATAATTTAACTTCTTTACCTATTCTTACTCTTTTTATTTCTCCCTCTCATCTAATGGCTGTAATTAATGATTTCAAAACTATATTGAATAGGAGAGGTGATAGAGGACATCCTTGTGTTGTGCTAGATCTAAGAGTAAAAGATTTCAGGTTTTCCCCATTTAGAATTATATTAGCTGTTGGGTTGTCATAGTTGGCTATTATCAAATTCAAGTCGAGGCCTTCTATTCCAATTTTCTGAAGGATTTTGAACATGAATGAGTGTTGAACTTTGTCAAAAGCCTTTTCTGCATCAATTGAGAGGATCATGTGGTTTTTATTTTTGCTCTATTGATACAGTGTATTACACTTATAGATTTGCAAATACTTAACCAATCTTGCATCCCTGGCATGAATCCTACCTGCTTGTGGTATATGATCTTCTTGATGATTTGCTGTATTCTGTTTGCTAGGATTTTATTGAGCATTTTTGCATCTATGTTCATGAATGAGATTGGCTTGTAGTTCCCTTTTTTTGTGTCTTTCCCTGGTTTTGAAAATAATCGGGACTGGGAGAAAACAAAAAGATCAAAACTGGATGCCTTTGTTGCAGCTTCAAAACAGATCTTAAGTCTGATTCTCTGACCTACAAGAAAAGACCAATGAAAATGAGGCTCATCTGCTGATGTGCTTCATCTGCTAACGCTGTCAGAAGCCAGGCCAACATACAAGGGCCTGACTGCTATAAGAGGCACACAAGCCATGCCCTGACTGCCAAGGCAGCTACTGGAATAGAGACTGCACTCTGAAGCTCAGGTCCCAGAGCTCTGGTTTAGCTTCCCAGGAGGTCCAATAGGACTGAAGGGAACTGGGCCTGCTTCCTCCCTCTGGCCAGACTGTCATCTCTACCTGCCATCTCCATTCAGGAGCCCTGAGTATTCATGATTATAGAGGAGAAATCCAGCCCATTGCTGGACATTTGCATAGATCTCTTTCTCCTTCTCCAACCCTGACCTTCCTTTCAGTCGTTGTACCTCAATAGAAGAAGACTTTAGGAGACATCTTGCTTTAGCTGTAATTGAGATAGTGCAATATATTCAGCTTGCTAACTCATCAAAATTATGCTAAGATTACTTTTCACAAATGTAATATATATTGTTGTTATTGGAGAAGACTTAAAAATGGCAATTCACTAGTTAAGACAGATGCCCAAGGATCTGAAAGTTTAAATTCCACTCAACCCAGCATATCCTTTTCTAGATCTGTTAGATCTAGAGTACTTTCCAGTTTGCAAATGGGGCCACTTGCAAACTTAAAAAGGTTATTACCTTCCAGATCCATCTGCTAATCTCTCAATAATTATTGAAAAGATATCAAAACAATGGTATAGTGATATAGGGACCTCCAAATGATATAGGAGGAAAATGATCTCCTGACCTGAAAGGTACCTGGGATGAATTTGTGTTCTCTAAAACCGAAGAATGAATCTTCGAAGAATGAATGGGGGAAAGAAAGCTATCTTTCCAATGCCCAGTTTTATTAAAAGAGATAACATCCTGTCAGCATAAAGTTATAAAGACACTGGCTACATGGTATTCAAGAGCTTTGGGCAAATAGATAGAGCCAGGTCTTGTATTTGTGACATAAAACTCAAAGCCACAGTGTTAAAAGGAAAAAATCCCTCAGCAGTGCCCCTTGCATACAGTGAGGGTCATATCCATAACATGGAATAGGACATTAGTTTAATCTGACTGAAAGCTGTGAATTTCACAGTAAGTGTGTAAGTTCATTTGGTTGATTTCTGATATAACTCAGGTATTTCAAGCTGATAGTAAATATGGATGTGACCTTTGAGATTATATTTCTCAAAAATAACGTTGCCTAATGTCCTATAATATATTGTATGTTTTCTAATTAGTAAAAATTATTAAACTTTTTAAAATAAAATGTTACGATTTCAGTCAATATTTATGGGTGTTTTTCAACTAAAAGTCAAATAGTCCCTATTTTCTTACTACAAATAAATTTACAGTTCAAAAACATACAAGTAAAAAATAGCTTGCTGATGTCACTGTTTTCACACAACATGTACCTAGAGAAATATACCAAACTGCACTTAGGTTACTTAAAAGCATTGACAATAAAAAATAAGGTATTAGTCTTGTTTTCATAAGTTCTCAAAATTTAAATATAATTATAACTAAGACTACAGAGATTTATAGTAAACTGTCGAGACTCCATGAACAAAGGAAACTAAGAGCCAGTGGGTAACAATTGTCTCCAAAAAGTTTATAAATTTACCTGTTAGCTCAAATGCTCATGCTTTGATTATGCATGCTCTAATTACTCAGAAAATTTATTCTTTTCTAGAAGATAACAAATCCCAGGTAACCATGCAATAAAATCTACAACATATATGCAAGATTTCTTTTACTGGGATCCACCAGATTTTGTCTACACAGACACATTTTAATACCTTCTATAACTGTATCTACCTCACTATGCCCAGGTGAGCTGAGCCTTCTCCGGGTTTCTTGCCTCATTATAGGAATGTGAAGCTGTCTTCACATTCCTTGGGCAGGGATGATGCAGGAGTCCTTAAAACAAAAAGTTATATCCTGCTCAGTTGGGCCCAAATATCTCACACAAGTGCAAAAGTGAGAATGGTTTACAGAAATGAATTTATCTCACTTGATAGAAACTACTCAGAAAGTGTTTCATAGTAGAAAGCATACAGAATGAAATTATAGGCAAAAATGAGAATAGTGATACTAGC
Source organism: Ctenomys sociabilis (assembly GCA_004027165.1). Lineage (NCBI taxonomy): Eukaryota > Metazoa > Chordata > Mammalia > Rodentia > Ctenomyidae > Ctenomys > Ctenomys sociabilis. The sequence continues at coordinate 30,157 of PVKA01017709.1, forward strand.
AACCTACAGAGGAAAAGGCCAAAAAAAAAAAAAATGTTTCTCTGGATCCAGACAGAGAAAAGGGACATTTCAAGCAAAAAATGTCCAAAGCTGTTAAAGAGGAAAAAGGAAAGTGTTCATGATGGAGTCAAAGGAAGTCTCAGATTGAGGTTTTCATGGGTCTTCTCATCTCAGCCTGAAGGAATCCATGTTACCTACCAATATAAGGAGAAATCCTGTCTAACTATTAATAGATGCTCATACAGATTTGTCAATAGTTACCCAGCCAGTGGCCCCACTTGCAAACTGGAAAGTACTCAGTGTTTTCCAGAGGTCCTGTAATTTATAGGTCCTGTAATTCACATCCACCCAGTAATGAGTTGGCCAGTTTATTTGAGACAATATCCAATGGCCATAGAAGACAAAAATGAATTAAACTCCACATTTAAGAAATATTTGCTAATGGACCTAAAATATGTTCTGAGTAGTTCTTATAATTATAAACATAAAAAGGTTACTAGCTTCCAGATCCTTCTGCTAATATCTCAATAATTGTTCAAAAGATATTAAAACAATGCTATATTGATATAGGGACCTCCAAATGATACAGGAGGAAAATGATCCCCCAACCTGAAAGGTACCTGGGATGAGCTTGTGTTCTATAAAGCCAAAGAATGAATCTTAGGAACAAAATGAGGTTATGAGTAGAGTATATTTATTGCAGGAAAGAAAGCTCCTGTCCAAGAAAGGGACAGGAGGAGGGCCCCAAGCAGGTGGTCCCAGGAAGCTGTCATTCCAGGGACTTTTATAGAGTACAACCATGTAAATCTAAGGTGGAGAACATGGAAATTCACTTAGGTTGGCAGGAGGTGGGACAAAACTATAGTCAACCAATGAGATTACAAGCACCATTGCCCAGGACCAAATGGGAAAGTGGGCATGAATATAGAATAGGATTTTGTCTAGTAGCTAGCTGGTAGTAGTCAATTAATGATTTTTCCAGGCTTCTTCAGGGTGATGATCAATCCTGGCTATTAATCTTTAGGAACTTAAACTTTGGTTTGATCTTTGGTCTCTATGTCTGGCCCACAACAGGAGCACCTGTCCCTCTTACAGTTGCACTGTATTTTGTCTTCCGTGCTATCTCCTTGAGGACCTAACCCTATCTTACTGCCTACAAAATTTATATCAAATTCAGCTACGTGCAACAATATGAGATGCTGAGGTCCCCTGGACCCTATCTTTATCATTTTCATGGAAATTATTACTATCTACTTGGTGAAAATCATTTTTAACTGTGTTCATAATTATGTTGATATTATTTGGCCTGTGCATGTTTAATCATTTCTTTGGCTTTATCTCCTCCAGATTTAAAGCTGTTCCACCTACCCAGGATGAAACTGCTTGGTGTCTATTGAGGGCCTTTAAATAGAAACTCTGGAGAGTATCTCTGACTGCTGGTTCACAATTATGACCACTTTCAGCCTTAAGAAGCCAGAGTGGTCATCAGCCGTGGCTCACTCACAGCAGTTCGGGTTACCTCTTCAGAGGGTGGGGGGGGAGTATTGTAAGAAGCTGAATTAGATAGAAATGTCATAGGCAGTAAGATAGATAGACTCTCAAGAAGACAATATGGAAAGCAAGGTGACTTTGCAACTTGGCACAGACAGACGCTCCCATGTGGGCTAGACCTTGAGATCAAAAAGGAAGAAAATACAGATATATATTGATGCCTAGGGATGGGCATCAGGGATTGATATTCCAAATAGTTATCAGTCACCTTGAAAGAACCCAAATGAGTCACTAGCCCAAACCCTAACAGGAAGAGACCCAGTTCCATGTTCATGCCTGCTTGCTACTTACCTCGGTTCCCCATTTAATTCTCATTTAATCAATTTTACCTGATAAATGGTACTCGTAATCTCACTGGTTGACCATGGCTTTGTCACACCTCATGCCCACCTAAATGAGTTCCCATGTTCTTCACTACCTTAAGCCTACCTCGGGACATGGTTTCCCTCTATAAAAGTCCCTGGAAGAGACAGCTTACTGAGGACCACCCACTCAGGGCGCCCCTCTGTCCCTCTCTTGGACAGGAGTTTTCTTTCCCCAAAGAAACATATTCTGATAAAAGGAAAAACAGAAAAATAAAGGCTAACTGGAGTAACCAGAGAGTTTTCTCATATAGGGAGAGAACTAAGAGAAGGAGATATGGAAAAGAGTGGGGAGAAGAGGACTAATATGAAATAACATGTGTCATACACCAACTTCCCATAATAAATCTAATCATTATGTAATACAAACATGTACTATTAATTTATTTATTGTCCAAAGAAAATAGACAAATAAACACTATTTTTTCTTTCTACTCTCTGAATTTTCTTAGTAGGCACATATCATGTCGAATATCAAAAAGATAATTTTTTTCCTGTATTTTAGGGAAAAGTTCACAAGCTGTTCAGGGTCCCGCTACTAGATTGGACTCACTGATTCTCCTGTTTACAGACTCCCAGTTGCTGGGATTACAAGCGAGCCACCAGACCCAGTCTCAATTGCCCTCTCAGCATGCCCCAAGGGTAGCGCTTTAATCTCCTGAGCTATTTGGCCTGCCCCAATAAAGTAAAATTTAAAAAACAGAAAAGGATGTAAAATATAGGCACATAAAGAGAGCTAAAATCACGAGAATCCAGATATGTAGAGACACCATAGTTCATCAAGAAACACGGATTCAGAGGATTCAGTCTTACACTCCAAGTTAGAATCATAATGGCAGAAGGGCTTTGTTGAACAAAAAACAAACTCACTCCCTATAGACCAGGAGAAGACCAGAGGAGAGCCCTAACACAAGACTTCAGCACACAGATTTACACCCCACACACCTTCATCTTTAGTCCAGTTGATTCTAGTGAGATAAAAAGAGCCTACCCAAAGTAGTGGGAGTAACCTATGCCAACACATAGATTAAACTCCTAGGGCCCACAGCAATTTGCTAATTTAGACCAATAAATGCCACATGAGATACTATGTTCAAAAATATTGAGAAGAAAAGTGGATTCCATCACACTTCACATTCCACATTCATAATGAAATAGGAGGTACTTAGCACACCCTGGGAAGGAGGCTATGATGATGTAATGTTAGGTCTGAGAAGCCCACCGCATGAAGAAAGACTCCAAGAGACGTCCTCTCATGTAAAAGCAAGGGGATTTTATTTTCCATGCATGCATGGGGCCCACTGAACGTGTAGGGACAGAGAGCCCCGAGCTGACTGTGGGCTGGGTTTTAAGCCCGAAGACAAAGGGAGGAGGGGTCTTGTAAGCGCAGTTACAGAAGCGAATGGCATTGGTTAGTTTAGGTTGACCTTTAAAATAATTGGTGGGTTTGAGAATATATGATTTTTTAAAGAAACTAAGAGGGGTAGGCCATAGGGCAACTATTAGTTAACTCTGTGGTTTTAGCTGTTTCCC
>PVKA01017709.1:33702-45305 GCA_004027165.1 Ctenomys sociabilis
CCCAGGTAGGCCTGAGGTTTTTGTGTTCTCTTTGTTTTAAAAACATGGATAATTTAAGCTCTATGGCCGTAAGCAGACATAACATTAGGCAGTAATCTGTACAAGCTGACATGGTTTGTTGATGTACTAAGGCGACGCATACAGAACAGGATGGCGGTGTAACCTCATGTATGCTCTTAGAAATTATTTGGGCTTTACAGTAAGAGTCATCAGATAGGTTTAATACATCATGGTCATTCTTTGTTGTAGCTTACTACATCGCTCCAAATGGCTTTGGTGAAACTGAGTTGTAGGACTTTGTGTCCTCCAACAGATATTCAGCTCTCTCTCTAACAGGTTTGATCTTTCCATAAGACAAGGGCCTAATGCTCATCTGAATCAGACTCTATCCCAATGGACTTAGATACATGGAGTTGTAAATTCTGTCACTGGGAACCCAGGGTTCTGAGGCATTCCTAACCAACACAATATGTTCCATTTCCTAACTTACACTCTTGGGTTTGTATTGTGGTCTGCAACAGATGATCTGCTCTGAATCACAGGCTGTGGTAACTGCAGGTTTCTTGTATAATTATGTAGATATCATCAGAAAATACATTGCAATAGGGCACTTTTTAGAAAGCCACTGTGAGGAAGCAACACAAAACCAGGAGGAAACATAAGGTCACTGAACTAACTCATTTCCCACCTTCTAGGGGACAATAAAAGGCAGCAACAACAAACCTTCAGAAGCTTTCCCCTGGGAAACCTTCTTCAGAAGATGCAGCTGCTCCTGCTCCTGTTGGCCTTCTTTCTGTCAGCCAGGACAAGGGCAGGTAAATTACCATCTTTACCCCTAGAGCCAAAACACCTTTCCACAGAGGACATGGCTATCACTCTGCACACCCCTGATGCCTCTTTCTACCAAGGTCTCTCTGAATCTGACCTCCAGTCCCACCAAAGAAGCCCAAGAACGGCACTGGGTAGGCTACTACACACTGTACTCAACAAGAGACAGGGGGCACTACATCCTCACTCTGTGCCACATTTGTTTCTGGAAACAGATCTTTCTTCAAAGTGCATTCTAACCCTGAGAGTTTACAGGAGAAATATGAAATTCCCCTGCAGAGGCTAGAATGAGCCCGTCTTCTGTTTCTGGGAGGAGGAAGGTACTGTCCCCATCTGCTGCTTATTTGCCTTTCATCAGTCATAGTGTCCAATTCCTTTCCTACCAATTCTGCTTTCCTACCATTCCTTAGTGGCTCTCCTGCTTTCCATATGAGTCACATAGGTTGACTCTAACTCTCCTGTCTTCCAGAATCCCATCAACACTGTTCTACCAACTTTGATACAGAAACTGCCTGGAGTTGTTCCCTCACAGCCAATGAACAGTTCTGGGGCACTTACTACATATCAGGGCCTGGGAAACAGGATCAGACAACATCTAGATAACACCTGAAGCCTTGCCATTAGGATGCATCAGCCTCATAGATATCACAGGACTCTGAGGGTTTAAGGCACTCAATGGAAATGAAAAGGCAACAAAGAAACTGTGAAAAGCCTATGGGATTTTATTGTCTCCAGATAGGTTTGTTCATCTCTGACTGCATGGAAAAGAATGATTTTGAGACCAAGACTTGATTTCCCTCACTATGCTAAAAAAAAAAAAAAAAAAAAAAAAAAACACTGTGGCTCTTCCCTCCAGGGTCCTCACCAGGTAGATGCTCATGCAGGGAAAAAGTGGTTGGTCAAAATAGTATTTTCTCTTAGGAGAGATCGTCGGGGGACATGAAGCCAAACCCCACTCCCGCCCCTACATGGCCTTCCTTCACCTCAAGAATACTACTAATGTAAGACGGTGTGGTGGCTTCCTGATACATGAGAAGTTTGTACTGACAGCTGCTCACTGTATGAAAAGGTGAATACAGAAAAACTAGTGAAGATCCTTGGGTAAATGTTTCTCAGAGACCCATGCTCCTAAGAGCTCCCTGAGCTCCTGGAAACATGTAAACAAGAGCCTCAAATGAGGGTGATAATGGGCCAGGCATATCCCACAGGAACTCAAAATGACACCCAAGGAATTGCTTACATAGGAGCACCTTGGCAAACAAACATGGTATATTAAGACCCAGGACCATGTCTTGGCATAAAAATAGACAGTAAAGCAATTTCTCTTGTTTTCAGGGAGTTAACTGAGCTCTAAAAACTTCTGGTGCCCTGGGTCAAAGATTTCTGTCTGTTAGTAAGGAGCAGAGGGCATAGTCACTCAGGCAGGTGGCCCTCCTATCAACTGCAGCTCAGATGTGTACAATCTCTCACCAGGTTATAGCTCTTGGGATGGGTCCTCTCAGGCTTTACATTCCTCAACCTACTCTCCCGTCTGTACAGACCTTTGCATTCACAAGGTCGAGAAATAACTGTCATTCTGGGGGCTCACAACATCAAGAAGAAGGAGAAGACTCAGCAAGTCATACCTGTGAAAAGAACCATCCCACACCCACAGTACAGTCCCGAAAAACACATCAACGACATCATGCTGTTGCAGGTAATGTTCACCTCCCTGCTGTTCCTGCTTTCCTCACACAGTGTTGCACCTCCTCACTGGTACCGTGCTTCCCTCTTTGCCATCATATCCATCACAGTTTCTAAAGACAAAAGGTACAGGCTGAGCTGGACATTTGCTTCTTTCCCTCAGCTGAAGCAAAAGGCCAAGGTGACCAAAGAAGTGCATATTCTGAAGCCCAAGAGAGGATTCTGGGTGAAGCCAGGTACTGTGTGCCAAGTGGCTGGATGGGGACGGTTGACTCCAAACAGGACACTTCCAACCACACTGCATGAGGTGGAGTTGACAGTGCAAAAGGATGAGGAGTGTAAGAAACACTTTCGCTATTATGACAATGCTACTCAGATCTGTGCTGGGGACCCAAACACTCAAAAAGGTTCTTTTAAGGTAAGAATGGCAAGCTCCCTTAACTTTGAGAGAAATTATGTTTAGAACATATACACCAGGCTACTCAAGAAGCAAGTCTTTATCACTTAGTATGCTTCATAATTTTCCTTTAAAAGAGAAAAATGGAGTAGTCTGAAGTGGGAGATAACTGGAGTGTCCATCACCTCACCAAAGGGCCTCTGAGGATGAGTGTACCTCTAGCAGCAGAAGTTACAATACACTTTGTGAGTTCACATCCCAGACTTTAGAAACCATTCACTAAGCGTGAAGTAATAATAGCAAATTGGCTTCTCAGAGCCTCCTGACTCCCTTGGTCAATGGCTCATTGTTCCTGCTCTCTTTCTGACCCACTCATCTTTCTCCATATCTTTCAACAATAACTTGAAACCAATGGTACCATAGTATTCTGCATGGGTGAGGGCCCATGTTCTTGGCCAGTGTTCTGTATGTCAGCCAGGTCTAAGGCTGACAGATAGTGAGGTAAAGCAATAACACTGTCCACAGTCAGAGCAGTCAGATAATCACCCTTGGATCTGACCTCCCCCCCTCATCTCTCACCAGCAGAATATTAGTGGTACTTCAAAAGCAGAACATTAGTGGTACTTCAAAATGGTCTGAGGATATCAGAGGGGAAAGGTCCAGGAAGTGCACTGTCTCATGGCCTCACTCTATTTACAGGGTGACTCAGGAGGCCCCTTCATATGTAATAATGTGGTTCAGGCCATTGTATCCTATGGACATGATTATGGAGATGATAAACATGGTGCAAATCCACGTGTCTACACCAAACTCTCACCCTATCTAGCCTGGATAGAGAAAATCATAAACCAATACTTAATACAGGAAGCAAACAAAGCCCCCTCTCTGAGCAGCAGTGTTTACTGGACCTCAGCCAAGAATTGCTCCAGGGCAGACACCAGCAACTACATAAATCTCTTATCTCAGTAAGAAGGCTGGTTTCTTTTTTATTTACCATCTTTCATTCGACGAGAGCAACTACTGCTAAGTAGGCCAATGGTACCATTCTGTACTGTCTCCCCCACAATCCCTGCTCCCCTTCATACCTTCAAAATCCCCACTCAAAGCTATTAGCAATTTCACTCTATCCTGCTTTAGTATCCCCACAACCTCCCCTTTTGCGAGGACAGAAGCTAAGCACCATCAGAAGAAATTGTGCACAGTGTTAACCTGAGTCTTAGGGTGAACATGGCACTCATCTATCACATGGCAGAGAGGAAGGGGTATAATTTCATGGGTGCTGCAGCCCTGTCAGGTACCACTCGGGTCACCACTCGGTCCCAGCACACTGAGTAGGGGTGGATCTTCCTGAGCAGGACACTTCTTTCCCACTTTTAGATATAAAGTTGCTGTGGAATATCCTCAGTGACTCCTCATTCTCATGTGAAATTTATTTCCTTCTCCTTTCCACTCTAGTACCAAAACTAACTGAGGCTTAGAGCTGCCTGGCTGAGCAGTCTATGTTTTCTTCCCTCACAGAACTCACTGTCCACCAACTCCTGTCTTCACTAGGTCACAAGGATGTGATGTTCTTCCTTCCCTCCTGCCTCAAATCCCCCTTCTAGGACATCCACAACCACATGTAGTCCTATGCAAGGCCCACGAATGGTAAGGGTGGTTGTATCAGAAAACAGGGCCCCACCTCTCACTTTGACTGAGCCCCTTACCACTGTGTCCTGCCATATACTTCCAGGGCTTTCTATGGTCTCATTTCTGCCTGTCCTTCCTGATAAGTGATGTCCTCGAAGGTAAGACTTCTGGGTTCACATAAGCTATGCCAATCTTCTGTCTTACAATGCCCTCCTCTCTCTAGAATTTCAGGAAAACATATTGCTTTGCATCAATCAGCAAACAAGTACTCCCCAAGTGCTTACTGACCACCAGATCTTAGGGATTAACAGTGCACATAATTACAAAGCACAGTGAAACTGGAAGTGGTAACAATTTTCTAAATTTCTTTACACTACATTTCAGACTGGTCTGTGATACCTGGACCTATGTTGGAAATCTATGAAAAGGAAACACCTTACTTTTATTCTTGCTTGCAAGTTCTATCAACATTATCACTTGACTCTCCAGAAGTACATGGGAGATAGAAATGTCCTCATGCTGCTGCAGGTCAGACATTCCTTCCTGTTGCACTTGTAATTTTATGCAGGGTCATGACTTTCCCAGAAATCCTGATCCCTCCTTGCCAACATGGTCATCAAAATGTCCAGGACGAGAAGGTATACAGGCATATAGGTGTATGCACCATAGATTGATCTGGACTCTCTTGCCTTTTCCCCATCAGCTGTGGAAAAAAGCAGAGATGAGTAAAACTATGTAGCCCCTCAGGCAGGAGGGATACATGACCTAGGTAACCCAAAGGAACATATGCTTCATGACATGCTAGGAAAGAATGACTTCTTAGGGCCCAAAGGCAACTATACTTCAGAAAAACATTGACAGTGCAAGGGGAACTGAAATGCAATTCATAGATGAGTGTGCATTCCGATGTCACTGCGATTTGTATGGGAGACCCAAGGAACACTAAGACCAGTTTCAAGGTGAGGATTTCACTGTCTATACACAAGAACCCTGGGAAAGAGGAGCTCAGTGGGGCATGATAGTGTAAAATTCCCTACAGCTGAAGCCACGACTTGGAAGGTGAAGTTGCAAAGCCATGCACTCTGTACTCCATGCACTCGGTAGATAGGTGGAAAAGTAGGTAGAAATATTGGGCTACTGAGTATAGTGTTATCACAGGACTAAATCTAAGGCCTGCACAGAAAGGTTCAGGTAAGTGAAAACTGCAAAGTAAGGTTGGGTTCAGGCTATAGCCCTTAGTCACAGGAGACTGCCTGACACCCTGCCTAATCTCTGCTCACAGCCCTTCACAGAGGTCACCTGCTGTGAGGTTTCCAAGACACAACCAGGAGAAGGCCACCTCACATTCCTTTCAGTGCCTTCAGACAGACTCTGAGGGTCTTCTCATGTGTAACAAAATGATCCAAGGTACTTTCTCCTAAGGGTGAAATAGAAGGCTTTGGAAAGGGCTCCCTGTTCTGCCATGGATAAGGAGCACCATCAGGCACTTGTAACAGTAGGCATAAAGTAGGCCTCACCTGTGCCTCACCAGCTTTTCTGAGCAAAACAAAGAATCTTTTTAGCATAGGGAGTAAGAATTACGCTGTGATACTAAATGGTTCTCAAGAGTGAATCTGACTGAAGTCCTGCATGTTTACCAAGCCCCACTGAGTACAAAGCTGCACTGCTTTCCATTCTTGCTGTAGCTGTTTTCTCCCTTGAACTTTTCTTCCCCTATTCTGTTCCATGCAAAAGAAGGAAGCATCATAGGTCACCAGCTGCTCAAGCACAATCTGTTTTACTTCTCAGTACTCCCATGTGGTCCTGTTCCCTGTATAGTAAGGCATATTCAGCATTCGAAGCTATCGTCATCATGGTCCCATGTGTTCCTTGCTTAACACTCCAAGTATGAAATTTATGGGCTTTCAGAACTTCTTACCATCTCTAAGCCAGCAACCTTCATCAGGGCCTCCAACAATTTAGCGGAGAAGTTAGCATAGGAAAAATGATAACTCCCGGCACCCAAAAAGCCAGGGCTCAATGTCATGGTTTCCAGGCTTCTCCTCAGTGGGACAGCTTTCTCCCTGATTCAGTGTGGTCTGCTGCTTAGAAGGCTCAGGTGCCCTTTACACACCCAGATCCCATTTTCTACCCTCTCATGGGCCAACACTGAGTTCAGTTCTCCTTTCCAACTGCCCGGCCTTCGTACACCAGCTCCTGCCTCCACTACAGTGCACCTGGCCATCAGCGCCTTCCCTCCAGTTCCACACCTCTCCGGACACAGTCCACCAAGTCGATGTGTATTCACAATTGTTCCACCCTGACTTGGAGCTCTCTCCCATTCTACCTGGGTATGGCTGGCTGAGTGATTCTCCAGCCCAGCATTTACAGAGGGCTCTGCATCACTTCCTGGGGAACCACTCTGCAGACTCACCCTTTTCAGCCTGGCTTGGCCCTTAGACTCCATGCTCCCCCTCCTGGCAAGCCGAGGTGACAGCAACCTGTGAGCCAGAGAGCCCAAAGATGCTGGGCAAGGAGAATCACTTTGCCTTCTATAAAAAACATCCTATTTCTCTATAGCAGAGGCATAATAGGCTCTGGCCCTACCTTTGAAAATCTCCAAGGAATGAGAATCTTCCTCTAAATATCCCAGGTTTTTCTCATTCCACAAGGCAGGTCAGTTTTACCCAGAAAAAATTATATTTAGAATCAACTAGAAATCTCGTTTATATAACAAAATTAACTTTTTTTCTGTTCTGTGTTGGTTGTGAATCCCAGTGTCATATGTTTGATGTATTTGGCTCCTAATGAAATCTATGTGATACTGTAAAGGACAAGTCAGTTCTCATGTCCTGAGACTGATGGGATCACGCAGGCCTGGGTCCAGAAGCAGTGGATGTATCAGGAAGCAGCCCAGCCTTGCTCAGTTTCTACCCAAAACCTCATCCATGTGACAGTTCAGATGTGAGACAATAGTGACATAATGACCTTATACAGGATTCAGTATCTCTGAAAGTACTGTTGTTGAATGTTGTGTGACCCAACAAGGTAAACTCACAATGTCTAAGCTGAATCAAGTCAATCTAACAGCAGAAAGACTTCTGGAAGCTGGGGAGATAGTTCAGTGGATGCCTGGAAGTACAAAGACCAAAGTTCGATCCCTGGTACTACCTGCTGTACCAGCCCTGGAACCCTGTGTATTTCCAATGAGACTGGAAGCTGGGCATGGTGGTGCATGCATATAATCCCAGTGCTGGGAATGCTGAGACAGGAAGATCACTAGGAGTCTGAACTGGAAGGCAAGACCGTGTATCAAATTAATTAATTAATTAATTAATTAATTAAATATTTTAAAATAAGGCACTGATATCTTACAGAACAAAAGAAACAATGTGCAAATTAGATTAAATTTATTTATTTATTTATCTAATCTATTTTTACATCTAGGTTTCTTAATAAAATGTTTTAAATAAAGCATTAGTAAGTAGTGCTCTGATGGGAATAATATATAACAGGTATAAATTCAGTTATTCAGACTAGGAATAGACATTATGATAAATTCTGGAATAGTAACAAAGTTTTATAGATGCCTGGTTCTTTGACCTCAAAGAAGTTATGAACCCGGTCAGGGCAGCAGCCTTTCCTTGTTTTGTTTTTGGCTTTGGTTTTTGTTTTGGTTTTTTTTTTTTTTTGGTTTTTACTTTTTATCAAGATAATGTACTTTAAATAGCTAAGGAGCACCAGGAACTGCAAAAGAGAAAGAATATCCCTTGTAATGCCCATTATCTTGTGATCTCTTTGTTTTTTTTAATTAATTTTATAGAGAAAGAAATAGCAATGAGACAGTGCCATAGCAAGTTAGTAGGACAGTTACAGTAATTAATACATTGCCTATTGTTGACGTCATAGTAGTTATTCATAGTACAAGACGCAGATACCATATCTTGTCTAAACTCTACAGTACAAATCTTTCTTCTCATTGAAATAAGAGAAAGTAGCTGTACATCTATCTTAACTAATTTGTATATAAAAATATTTTTTTCACTACAAAATTGTCCTTCATGTATATCGCCCATTTTTGTTTAGCTTTATCACAAATAGGTATTCCATTGCCATTTGAATGTTTTAGGTATGCAAATTAAGCAAAACGACCCAATATAGTGCAGTAGACCACAACATGAATGAGTTATTTGCAGGACTGGCAATGTCAGTTGTAGACTTGAGTCTTTTACATCTCAGCACACTAATATGACTTTACTTTTTATACCTCATGTTTATTCTTTTCTGCTGGGTGGTTAAGATCAAGATAAAAAAGGACCTATATAATCAGAAATGTAACTTTTGTATCAGATGAGGTCAGTCAAATCCTCAGGATTTGCCCTGAAATCATGTAAAGCAGTTTGTAGATCTTTTGTCATAGTCAGCCATGTCAATGAGTCACAACCATTGCTTGACCAATTTGCTCTCTGTGAATGCCTGAGAGAATCTTTTCTCTCCAGGTGTCTCTCCTTAGGCACACTATACATGGTCAATCACTTTCCTCTGTGACCCAATAATATCCTTGATAAGAAAATTGGGACACCACTGAGTTACAGGATTTTACAGTACAGGTTATCTTATGTTCTACATCCTCATGACCTTGAAGAGCTAGGGCCAAAATGTTGGCCATCCTTGTAGCCCTTTTTCTCTAAGTTTTTGTTCTGTAAACTTAAGTTGTTAACCCTCCAGAATAGAACTTTAATGATACTATTATCCTACAAAGTAGCAGTTAGTTGGCAGGATTCTTTTTGGAGAATAAGGCACCATTAATTATTTTAGCCTACATTTATCAACACATGCTTGAACACTGCCTTCTTATACTCAGCTTATGTCAGATGATTCACACAGGAAAAATGTGTAGGTGCAAAATGAGAGACCAGTGTTGAAGCATGTTTCATTATGATGTCTTCGTTTTATAAACATGGGTAAGACAGCCACATTTTTATGAACTCACCCTGCTCAGTCTACAGAATAGCAGCCGGCAGACAAGCTCAAAATTCTTCACTGAGTTCCAGGTGCCTAATACTGTTCCAGTAAGTGACAGTGCTGACAAGATTGCATTGATTTAAAAGTTTTTGTATGTAAAGGAGCAAAATATTGAAAATTAAAATGAAATCTGGAAATAAAACCTTGGTCAGCTACTCTTCCCTAAGGGGGCTCATATTCCAGTAAAGATTCCAAAATTTAATACCAGAAAATATGTCCAAGACTGATGGAGTACTCTTTTAATTCCAACACTTATCACACTGAGTCAGGAGGGTCACTAAGACTTCAAGGCCAGTCTGGGGTGAAAAGTACAGTCAAAGCTATCATGAGATATGTAGCAAGACCCAGACTCAGAGAAAAATAAGAACGTTGGTGAGTGGCAGGAGAACAGAGCAGATAATTCTCGCAACATGTACAAATGATCATTAAGTACATAAATAAATGTTCAACATTTTTAGTCCTCAGAGAGCTAAAACTCAAAATTAAGCTGAGATTACATCAGTAGTAGGCAATCTGAACCCAGATAGCTTTGGGAACTTGGTGAGCTATGCCCCACAAGCCCCATCATTGCAGAAGCTGCAGTGCCCCCAACCACGGAGGAAGCATCAGCGTGCCCTACCTTGCCCCTCCGCCATCATGAAACACTTTCAGAGCTTTGGTCTGACATGCTACCATTTGCAAAAGATAGGCTGAGCCCTACACAGCTAAATGTTCTGGTAAGTCCAGGCCTGTACCCCTTCACTGAGATAGGAGCTCAATACCGAGGATAAAGTTATGTACTCTAAGAAATCTACAACCATCAATACAGAAAACAAAACAAAAAGAGAGAGAAAATACGATGAAAAGACAAAGAAGCAAAATTTAATCTCAAAAGGTTGGCACACTCAAGAACGGCCCAGAGCACAAAGGAAAAGGGAATTAGAAGCCAGTCAATGGAACTTTCTGGAATGATATTAAAAGAAGTGAAAGAATGATTGAAAGATACTATAAGTAATCTGTGAGATACAAAGTTAAGGGATGACAGTCACTGAAGAAGAGAGAGATTTAAAAAGAAAAAGACCAAACTCAGGAAAATTAAGGACACATGAAGGTCCACGTAGAAAAGAAATGAAAAACGTTTCTTCCACAGAAGCAATCATAAATTCAGGGGATTAGAAGATCGACTGAAAGGACATGTAAAAGATTGAAGGAAGGTCCCCAGCCCCCAAGACCTCTGAGCAAGCGATCAGCCTGAGACACCGCAGACCAGCCTGCCTTGCAAATCCTTGGAACCCCTGCCCCTAAGCCAGAGGAACAAGTGAGAATTTTTGTGACTCTTCCAGCCCATGAGGCCAGTAAGTGTGTAGGAAAACTTTAGGATACCTCGCCTGCGCCCCCAATACCTCTAATATAGCGATCTGCCCCAACCACCCATGCCCGGCCTGCCCTATAACTCCCCAGAATCCCTGCCCCCAAGGACACTGAGTGAGTGAGAACTTTTGTGACTCTTCTGGCCCCTGATCCAGCCTAGCATGGCCCAGTAAGTGTGTGGGAGAGCTTCGGTGCCCCACAGGGTTCCCAGGGCCAGCAGCATAGGGGAACTATAGGTTCACAGTTGTGCCAGAAGGGCTGCAGCAAAAAGGAGATAAACACAACAGCTAGATCCATGCCAGGCATAAATATGTAAGCTCAAACTCAATAAATAGGCAACTGAATCTCAATACTCACTAAGGTTGTAACTGTACGAAGGATCTACTCCAAAGGTCAGAGGTCAGTGCTATAAAGATGACAAAGACAAGAAGCAAAATACAATCTCAGGCCTCCAGCTGACCAATGATAAGTGCAGAGGACACAAGGTATGCTGAAATGAATCAATTAACAGAGGCAGAAGCAAAGAAACAACAACAGAAAACTACAGAGAAACTCAGGCCAGAATTAACACTTCAAATAAAAAAAGAAATATGTGAATACATAGCATCTGAAGTACTGAATCAAATCCAGAAACGTATGATGGAAACACAATGCCCACACAAAACAAGTGTAGAGAGCACTATTTCAGATGAAAAATATGAATTAACAGCTT
>PVKA01017710.1:0-16381 GCA_004027165.1 Ctenomys sociabilis
AAGGAAGCACTTATTCTACTGAGCCATCTCCCCAGCCTCTTAGGGAAGTGTTCTACAAAGATTCAAAATGGCTCACTCGAGCTTGAACTCCTAGCACTGGAAGACTAACTTCTAGATTTCACAGCCTTCACCAGTGCCAACTAGTACTAGTTGGGCCCAGAAGAGAAGGAATTGAGCCCCGCGAGACTTGCTCCTATCTCCACGAAGGTTCCAAAGAACTTCCCCTAGACTTTCAGTGTCATAATCAGCCAAGGAGGCCTGGGTAACTTCACTGCAGGAAAGAGTACCCAGACCCGGGAAGGCTGCCTAGGAGTTCCTGACAACCAAAGCCCACTTCCCACAAGCTAGTCCAAGGCCTCAGGGTAGCAAGATCCGTGGACCTTCCTTGGATATCTGAGCACCTCGTTAGGAGAACTGAAGGGGTGTGTAGGGGCCCCTTACCAAATAGTTCCAATGGGAGGCCGCCCAAGAAGAGACCCAGAGGTCCTACTTTCTTTGCTGCACCTATCACTAAGGCTTTGAGGCTTACAGGGCTCACAGGTGAGCTTCCTGTTTGCTACCTCACCCCCATGAAAAGCACTGCCAGGGTTAGAAACCCCTCAGCAAGAGTCAGAAGGCCCTCCTTTGGACGAGGTCCAGGTCCAGCTCTCTAAAGACCTCACGGTGCCCACACACCCATTTCACAGAAGAGAAAGCAGACGCCCTGAGAGCTGCAGTCACACGCCTACGTGTTGCTGCTCCTTATGTGCCAACTCAGCTGTCATTGAACTTTTCTCGATCCTTTCCTTAGGATGACATCGGATTCTTCCTAGCATCACCCAGGCACAGCCAGGCAACCTCAAGCAGGGCATGGGGCAGGCAGCCTGCAGTAATAACAGGGCCAGGCAACCCCAGGCAGGGCATGGGGCAGGCAGCCTGCGGTAATAACAGGGCCTGCGACCCGTAGAAGGCGGTGGCAGAGGAAACGAGAAGGATCTGACTATTTCTGGCCCGGGCACACCCACTGGCCTGGGCCAGGGTTGGCTGGTGTTGCAGGCCACTGGCTTTGCCTCCTTCCCAAATCCCTGGAGGGGAGGAGAGGGGAGGAGAGAGAAGCTGGTTGGAAGGCCCGGGAAGGGGGGGGCGGGGGCGGGGGCGGGGGCTTAGGCTCAGGGGCGTGGCTGAGTCCCAGGCCCACCCCAACCTCCTCCCACCACCGCTCAATCGGGTCCCGCACTGTGCTGCGCTCGGACCCGAGGCTGCCCGTCTTGCTCCTGCTCCCGCGAGTCCCGCGCGCGCCCACCCGCCCGACGGGCATGGACCCGGGCCGCGACTTCCTGACGCTGCACGGTGAGTGCCCGGCCTGCGGGCGGGGGCTCCCGCAGTCTTAGGCCGCCCCTTTTTGCCACACTGAAGAGATCTCAGCCCGCCGCCCTGGGCGGTCCCAAACGCGTCCCCACTTCTAGCCCCGAGTTCGGGGAGCGGTACGGATCTGCAGACTTCCCCTTCGGGGAGTCCCCCTTATACTGGCATAAAAGGCTGGGCTTCCCGGATCCCAGATCTCATGAAGGGGCTGAGGGAGAAACCACACGCACTAAAGACAGTTCTCCAGTTGTCCTAGAGCCTCCTCAAAGTCCAGGCGGCGGGCGTGGCTAGACCGCATCCAGCCGCGCGGGTGTGGCAGGGTGCGGGGGTAAGGGTGGGCTAAGGAGGTGTGCAAGTGTGGCGGTGGTCGGACCTAGCAGCTTTCACTGCACTGAGCCACCCAGAGGAGCACCGGCTCTTCCGGGCGGGTTCGGCCAGGTCTCAGCTCCGAATCTGTGCTGCCGCGATCCTTTGTCCAGCCGAGCTTTGTTTCTTCCCCCTGGGTCAGCTCCTTGCCTTACCGTTGTCCCAGCAACGGAGAGGACCGTGAGTTCCTGACTGCAAGGTCTGGAGGCCTCTGAGAGCAGAGGGGAGCAACCTGGCATCTCTGCTTCAGGCTGGGAACTTCAGCTGGAAGGCTTTGCCTTCCATCATCGGCCAGTTCAGTAAGCCCTGCCCGTCTCACACCAATCACTGCTTAACTGTATATTCCTGTCTTTTCCAGTGCCTTGGGTGCTGAAACTTTAGTGTCCACTGCCCACCCATCTAAACCATTCGTGGAGATAGATAATTGATAGGGAACAGAAAGGCAGAGCCCTCCAACTCACTTCAGGCCCCCTAACGACGTGCCCATTGACCAGCCCAGAGTCTGTGCTTCTCAGTACATGCCCAAGGCTCAAAGAGTCCAGGTCAGGCTTTCTCAAAGCTATTTTCTCCAGCTGAGTCCAGGGATCCCCACCACTCCCCAGCTTCATCTCTCTTGAGACCAGGGGCATCATTAGTGCTCCTGACACACCAATGTGAACAGACCTGGGTGCTCAGAGGACCACAGTGAAGACCCCTGCATTCTCCCCCACTGTGCATTAGCTAGCCAGCTACTTAGCAGATTTCCATCTTTTCCCTGCCTACCTGATACTCAGCCTTCCAGTTGCTTCTGACAGAATGGCAGCTTCAGCATTTGTGAGCATGGTCTCCACCATGGGTATCTGCACCTTTGTCCCATTTCTCTTGTGGGCAGCCTTGCTGTCTTTCCCCTGGAGGAAGACACAGGCAGGTTCAGTCAGAGCCTCCCACTCTGGTTGCAGGGCTGGCCACTCTGGGTCATCCTGTGTAAAGCCAGCCTATCAAGTGCGTGAGTCAATCCCAGCCCTCCCTTCAGGGCTGTAATGAACACTATGACCCTGAACTGAAGTTCTGCTTTTTCTAACTTATTATCCCAAATCAGCTCCATTAATTGCCTTCTCACTGCACTGCAGAACAGATGGGGAAGGGTCTGCCAAGGAGAACTGGGGATGGAAGGGGTGGTCATTATGTCCTGTGCTGTCTATATGTCCACTGGAGTCTTTTCACACTATAGACCCCACAGTTCTCAACATGTGCTGCAGGACCACACATTCTGGCTTGGCAGTTGAGGGTCTGTGGCAGGACTGCCAGCTGAGTTCCCTATTTACTGGGGGTTTACAGGCTCACATCAATGTGAGATGTCCTTTCTCACCTCTCCCCATACTGATGCTAGAAACAAAGTACTTGATCTCAATTTTGGCTTTTGAATGTCACATAAATCCTTTAATTCTTTGGGCCTCCATTTCCTCATCTGTAAAATAGAGGCTAAACACCATCTACCTCATAGGATTAGGATAAGGACTGAATAAGGCAATATCAGTAAAGTAGTTTCTAATAGCACCTGGTGTCCAGAGAGCACTATGTTCCTGTAGGATGCCCCTTTCCAAGGTACCATACCTTGGGCATTGCTATCTTCAATCCTTTGGGAGATGCTGGGCTACCATGGAGTAATCCCTAGCCAGGGAAGATGTAGTCAGAACTGGATTCAGGAACCAAGGAGCACTTGCTGGTGCCTCTGAAGCCCTCCTATTCGTCCTACAGTTTCATCCTCTCCCCCCGACCCCCAGCCCACTTCCTCTGCTCTCCATACTTTAGCTAGGCTTGGACTAGCCTCTCCTGCAGGTCCCCCAGGTATGCCTGAAAGGGTGTCACCTCCAGGGCCCTTCCCTTCACTGAACACATTCCCTGCCACTAACCTTTCCTATACTGGTCTCCCTTACCCTATTTCAAGAACTGGTATTTATGAAAGTGGAAAGTAAAAGGACCTAGTATTGGCCTCAGGAGACCTGGGTCTAATTCTGGCTTTGTTTCTATTTACTGTGTAATCCCTTTGCCTTTCTGGCCTGGTTTTCTCATCCATGGGATATCAATGTATATTTTATAGATCTTGAGAGGATAAAAACATACCCTGTGTTTAGGACACCTAGATTACCCAAAAAGTAAGCCTCCCCAAAGGATGGCCCAAGCCACTCTGTTCTATTTGAGAGCTGTCTGTCCCAGATGTGTAGGTATGCAGTCAGATGGAGCATATGGACCTCTTTGCAATCATGTTTTAAATGCATGCAATAAACCATGTAAGAACTCAAAGGGAGGAAGTTATATTCTTTTTTTTTCACGGAACCAGGGATTGAACTCAGGCCCTTGAGCTTGCCAGGGAAGCACTTATTCCACTGAGCCATCTCCCTGGCCTGAGGAAGTTATATTGATTTTATTTTATTTTATTTATTTATTTTGCCTTTTTGAAACAGGGTCTCACTATGCAGTTCAGCTGGCCTTAAGCTCACTTTGTAGCTCAGGCTGGTCTCGAACTCACAACAATGCTCCTGCATCAGCCTCCTGACTGCTGGGATTACAGGCTTGTGCCAACGAGGAAGTTATATTGAGATGTGACTCTATCTACATGTCTTTGGGAGGTCCTCCTTCAAGTTAAAAGCCCCTGTGTTTGGTTTCCTTATAATACAGGATACCCTTACACTCTGTGCCTCCTACTCCAAATGAAGAACTTCTCTTCTGTGTCTATGTTTCAGCTCCTCTACACTAACATACCTTGCTGGTTATTCTCTGTAGTGTGACCTTAGGCATGTCACTATGCACTTCGGTTTTCTGTTACTATTGCCTCACTTTTCTGAGCCAAAAACTGGCTTTGCTAGTGACTCATTGTTTGTGCTTCAGTGAGGCCAATCAGGGAACTCTTCAGAGGCACAGAGTAAAAGAGAAATGAGTCAGGCCCCTGGGTGGTGTCCTGACCTTGGCACACAGTAGGAACTCAATAAATAATTGCTGGGTGAATGAAAGAGAAGTTGTAATGCACATGAAAGGACCCACTGTTACCCCAAGCATACTGGCAGCACAGTTTTGTACAAAGTTACTGTCGTTCTCATCTATATTCATCAAGGCAAACCTGAGTTAATAGGTTTCTTTTAAAATCAGCATTTATTTTTCCCAAGACTTCCATTTGCATCTGGGGACACGTTAGGGATTAACTCCATAAGGAAAGAAAACAGGTTTGCCTCACAAAGTGAAACCTGCAAGATAGATTGCAATGAATTCACTGAATAACTGACGTTAAAATATTTGGTGGGGGCCGGGGAGATAGCTCAGAGGTCTAAGTGTCTGCCTGGCAAGAACAGAGGCCCGGGTTCGATCTCCCCATACGGCATGCCGTGCCAGCCCCGCCCCGAACTGGCCACTTAAACCGAGTTTTGTGCCACACGCCTGTAATCTCAGCACTGGGGAGGTTGAAACAGGAGGATCACTCCAAGTCTGAGCTGGGTAGCGATAGCCGGTTCCAAATACCTAAAATTAAATATATTTTGGTGGCTTCTGTTTACTGACCCAGCCCCAGTCCCCAGGTCTACCTGGCCCCGTCCCAACAGATTTTCAGCTAAATTCTGCAGCCAGGGACTTCCCTCCTCAGCTCTATCCTCCTGCCTCCCTTCAGCCCCCGCCAACCTTGATGATTCCGGCCAGCCTCGGAGAGGGTGGGCTCTGGCCGCTCTGTTCAGGTTCTGTCCCTGCCCCGCACTGCCTCCAAGGCTGAGATTCCTTCCCTTCCTGACCCGACAGCACCTTCCTAAGGCTGGATCCTCCGGATCTCGCCTCCCAGGCCCTGGCTCCGCCCCGATCTGCTTCCTGGATGCGCGCAGCCACCACGTCGCCTCCCGGACCGCGGCCTGAACCCCGCCTTCCTAGCCCGATTCCTCTTCCTCGCTAGGCTTTTCGGCTTCCTAAGTTATGGAGTTGCCCCACTGGACCTCCCTAGCCCAACCCCTCCCCGGCCCTGCCCACTGGACTCTACTCCCACCCTTTCCCGCCAGCGTTCCGCGCTCTCTACTCCCTTGGGAAGTGTTCGCCCCGCCCCTCTGTTGTGGCCCCGCCTCATCGGTCTGGCCCCGCCCCTTCTGTCTAGATTTTTTTTTTCTTGCGGCTGAGCTCCAGCTTCTCCCCATACCCCCGCCTCCTCCCGGTTCTAGCTCCACCCTTTCATCGCTGCTCTTCGGGTGGTTCCGCCCCCTAACCTGAGCAAGCTTCCACAGACCACACTGTTGGTCCAGGTTCCTGCTTCATGTGGTAGAGGCGCTGTGGAACACCATGCAGTGCCTGGGGGGCCGGAGCCGGAGCCGGAGCCGCTCCAGGGAGCTTTACCTGCAGGAACAGAGCCTGAAAGTGGCAGCCCTCAATGGGCAGAGGCTGGGTAAGGGACATGGGGGAGAACTGCAGGGATTGGGAAGGCAGCTGGGCAGAACACAGACCACTTGTTCCTGGGAGTCACCTGCTTCTGGCTGGACGTGGAGCCTTTCTTTCCTTCTGTGGGGTTTGTGTTGGTAATGGTGACGCATGGAGGAGAGTAATGGGGGGTCTGGTTGCCCCTTCTCCTGATCTGCCCTATCCTATCCCAGACTCACCACCCCTTGTCATCCCAAACCGGGTCTGCTAACAGATTTGTGAGGTTCCCCTGGACATGTGGCCCACAGTGTACCTGGGATGACTGTCCCCTCGTGAGGTGATCTGCAGGACTGTGTGTGCCCCAGAGTGGTACTGAGCGAATGCATGTCTGTGTGTGACACACTTATGGGTGATTCAGTCAGTGCTGACTGATTCCATGCAATCCTGCATGGCCACTGTACAGTGGTGTTGCTGTGTAATGGTGTGTAACCAAGTGTGTGATGTGTGTGACAGTGTGGCACCAGGGTATCTGCACATAACCCAGTGTGATTGTAGGTGAGCCATTCTGACTGATGTGGCAGCAAGCCACCCAAAGTGACTGAGTTATTCTGTTATTTGTGTTACATGGAATTTTTTATGCTATTATGCTGCGGAAGTGTGTCCCTGGAGTAGTGGCTGCACAATAGCCCCGACCTGTGGGCAGGTACCCTGCTTCTGAGTCCCAACTCCAGCACACAACTTCCTTTAGCCTCATTTTCTTCGCCCGTAAAATGGGGCTAATAATTTTGCCTTCCTTCTAGAGTTGTTGAGGAATTAAATATATGTTCCATGAAGAGTATCTTACTCAAATATTAACTATTATTAGTGTGGCTACTGTTATCATCACAATAATGATGCCTTAGCATTGTGTGTTGTGTGCTATGTGTGACTAAGGGTAACACTACAAATCCATGTAACTGTGTAGTTTGGAGATGTAGTGTGGCTCATTGTTTCTTCAGTAGTATGCCTGACATTATGTGGTTGTGTGTGGTGGCGTGTATCAGGCTGTCTGTGTGACTGTATCCCAGTGCAGCTTTGCACAGCTATGGATCTCAGACCTAGTGTGTCCTCGTTGTGTGTCACCTCAGGGATGGGTGCGCAATGGAAAGCCTGCTGATACCTTCTAGCTTCCTATTGGCACCTGTTCGTGGCCACTTCCCTGGACAGTTAACCTGAGAACGTTGGTGAAGTCTTACCATCAATCCAAAGCCTCTGAGCCTCGAGCCCCTCCCCATCCTCCTTCTGAGAAGGCCCTGCACCTAAGTGAGGGGGCTGGATGCAGAGGCTCATGGGCTCTGCATGCTCAGGGAGAAAGGGCAGAAGGGCAGGCAGCCCAGAGGCCTTGGGGACAGAAAAATGCCCCACTGAGGTGGGCAGTGAAAGCACCTTCCCACATTTCCCAGTGGCCCAGAGAGCAGTGACTGTCACCTTTCCAGGATTAGCTATCCCACCTCAGACTGAGGTCTACTGCCTGCAGTCTTGTCAGCCTGGGGCTTATCTCTGCCCTACCAGGTTGCAGTTCAGCTCCAGGACAGGATGAGCATGTTATCCCTTCGTGGTGTTTTCCAGAACACGAGGAAGGAGGTCACCCTCTACTTCCTGACACCCTCCCCCATTCCCATCTGACCTGTCAGCTGTGGCTTGTCCTGGTGTGTGCCAGCTTAGGGGGTGGGGTGCTGGCAGATGATGAGATATTTCTCTAAGTTGTACCTTAGCCACAGAAAGGACAGTGGAATCTTCCAGCAGAAGCCACACATGGCTGTCTCTCCTGGCAGCTGAGGAATACCTTACCCTCCCAATTGTGCTGGGCCCCTCATATCCAGCAGTTTGAAACATTCTGTGTGGACCCCAATGCCCATGCTAAGGCAGAGTGTCTTCTGGAAGTGGGTAGACAGATCTATGACAGAGATGTGGGAAGCTCACATCAGACCACCTCCAAAGCTGATGAAAGAACAGAGGCACAGAGAAGGAAAGAAGTTGCAAAAAGCTATCGAAGAGTGGATGGTGTGAGCCTCAGTTCTCACTGGAAGTCCCAACATGGGGGAAAACAGAGAAGGTATAATGACAGAGGCCCAGCGCAGTGATCCAGGATTTCCAATGGCCCTGTGGATTTGTGGAGCAGGCTAGCTGGGGGCAGAGAGGATGGATAAAATAGGAGCAGATCTGAGACTGGGAATCTGGCACAGAAAAGAAAATAGCTATGGCTTTGTGAGGGCTCCACCATGTAGGCCTAGGCAAAAGACCTTGGACTGGACCTGAGGGTCTCTGATGCCAGCGCTCTGCTGGAACAGGATGGTGGAGATTTCTGGTTGACCACACAGTTTGAGAACAGAGTTGAGGTGGTCATCTGGCTCTGAACAGAGCCTACTGCTGGGCTATAATGGCTAGGGTAATACACACACCCTAATAGATGTATCTCTGTATTACATTAATGAATTGTTAAGGTGCCAAGTGAAAGTCTCCTTTATCACAGTTGGCATCTTCAGGGGAGCAGTGCCTCTTGTGTTTGTGTCTCCTGTGGGGACCTGGGCATCTTTGGGAGCCCATGCCTCAGCAGCCTGCAGCCCTGAGGGCAGCTGCAAGTGAGACAAGCATCCAAGGTTCTGGCCTCTGTGGGATCTGCCTCAGCTTCTAAAACAGGGCTTCCCTGTGCCTTAAGGGATCCCAGACTCAAGGCTTTTGGAGATGATGGTTGGGTAGGAGGGACAGATACATCCCAGAAGGCTAAATACAAGCTGCAGTGGCCTCACTGTTCTCTTCTTCTAAAAGCAAAGATCACAGACTTACTCAAGTTGACTCCAGTCAAGGGTGGGGGAAGCAGGGAAGAGGGATGACAGAGATAACCAAAGGGTCCCACAGCAGCCACAGAGTTGATACCAAGAACTACAACTGCTGTTGCTTCAAGACCTCTAAGTTGAGCATCATCTTGTTTAAACTTAGAACTCCCTCTTGACATGGGTGCTGTTATCATCCCACTTTATGGACAGGAAAGAAGAGGCCTTGCCCCATTGGATCACTTACCCAGGTCACACAGCCAGTCAGGAAAGATGCCGAAACCTAGGCAAAAATGATTGCAAGACTGTTGAGCTCTTTAGTGCACTGAGGTTCATTGCATCTATCTTAGTTTTTTCTCATTACTGGGACACAATACCCAATACCCCAAAATTAAAGAAGAAGTTTATTTCTATTTGCAGTTTATAAAAGTTTCAGTTCATAGTGCACTGGCCCTAAGGCTGGATGACATGGCACTGGGGTGTGCTGGGGGAAAAGCTGGCCTCATGGTGAGGAGAAGCAGAGAAAGAAGGGAGGAGCAGGGGAGGGAGGCAAACCCTCCCCGGCCAGGTCCCCAGTGCCTCTTCAACCAGACCTCGCCTTCTTACAGAGGTCAGCCATAAGCCCCAATAAGCCAATCACTTTCCAAAAGCCCCCCTATGGGCACATGCAACTCTAGGGATATCGAGATAGAAACCATCACACCATCTGAGTCTGTTAGTCCCAGCTTCCTTTGGACCTATGTGTGAGACCAAGAGGGGCTCACCTCACCATTTAGAGCTTATTTCCAGAGTCCTCATCCTCCAGAAAGCAGGGAATACTGAAATAATTGCCCTTCCCTCTGGCCATCCAGCTGAGGGCAGGCAGATCTCCATGGGTAAGTGTGGTCCTTGGTTGGCAGTTGTCCCACTGTGTGCACAGACACCTCAGCTGGTGGTCAGAGAAGACTCCCTGGAGGAGGTAGGCCCCTGGGAAAGGGCTGAAATGTAGATGGAAGAGGAAGTACAAAGACCTGAAGATGAGGCTCACAGAAACTGGGCTCTGAGAGGGTCCAGACATGGGCATACCCAGTACAGAACTGAAGACAGCAGAGAAAATGGTAGAGGAGGTGGTCTCTTACCAGTATTGGCCCCGTAGGCCTGCAAGACGACAAGGACCTACAGGCCCTACTTAAGGGCAGCCAACTCTTGAAGGTGAAGTCCAGCTCATGGCGAAGAGAACGTTTCTACAAGCTACAGGAGGACTGCAAGACCATCTGGCAAGAGTCTCGCAAGGTCATGAGGTCCCCAGAATCTCAGCTATGTGAGTGTTCTGGGCCACATGGGAGGGGGCATAAAGCAGGAGGGTGGGGTGGGATCCATCGTGGTCCGTGGCTGCAAATGGGGATCGTTCATACAGGCAGGACCAGAAATGAGGAAACAGCCTCGATAAGGTCAGAATAGGAGCTGGTTAAACCACTTTTAGGGAAATTGAGGCCCAAACTGGGATGGAGGTAAGAATTGAGGAACAAGAACCACACGTGCTAAAACTCTTTGGGGGGTGGGGATACACAACCATGAGGATGGATGGTGACAGTCAGTCTCAATCAGGGAGGGAACTGACAAGGTTGCCTGAATTTACAAGCATCCACCCATGCAGATGTGCGAAGGAGGCTTGTTGAGTGGATTAGCATTGCAGGTGTGGTAGGCCAAAAGCCAAGCCCAAAGTTCAGAGGTAGATAAGGCACTTCCGGGTGAGGTAGAGCTACGGGGAGATCCTCCCTGGGACTCAGCCCAAAGAGGTTGTGGTGGAGGGGGCTGGGGCATAGAGAGACAGCCCTTGCCTGCAGTCATCCTTGAAGAATGTGGGCCTGAGGGCTTTCTGGAGATTCTAGAAAAGGCCCAAGAACCCAAGGCCAGGGCAGGAGATGGAGAGCCTGTTCTGCTGTACCTTAGGGAAGAAGTTCTACTATATTTTCCCTTTAATGTAGAAGTTAGTTCCCTAAAAAAATTTTTTTTTTTTTCTTAAATGGGGCAGTCCCTCCCGGGGTGGTCCCTTGATGTGGTGGGAACATTTTGGACAGGATGGAATATGAATATGTTATCTCTGCACTGCCTACTGTGGAAGCCACCAACCACAAGAGGCTGTTCAGCTCTAGAAATGTGGCTCTAGTGACTGAAAAAGTGAGGTTGTCATAGTACTTCAGCTAAAGTGTATTTAAATAGTGACAGGTACAGTTGACTATCAGTTGGACAATCCAGACAGGACCTTGCAATCTGGGTTTCCAAAAGCTGAGACCCCTGGAAAGCCCTTGACCCTTCATCCACTCCCCCTGGATGAGGGCTATGGGAAGGCAGGGTGAGCTGGCTGGCAGGTCTGTGGAAACAAGACCAGACACAGTGCCCAACCTGAAGTAAAGGAAAAGCATAGCATGAGGAGGGGCGGCTCAGTCCCAGGTACGTGTGTGTCCTAGGGTGCCTTTTACCCAGGAGAGGGCATGGCTGTGCCCTGTAGTGTGGCCAAGAGTAAGGCAGATGAGGAGAACCTGAATGGCCCCTTGGGCTAAGGGTTGTGAATGCTTCTGAGAAGGGACAGGCAGGGTCTGAAGAAATGAGGCTCCTAAATTTTCTCAGTCAACTGCCCTGAGCCCCCGCCCTGCCTCACTGTACAGGAGGGACCCCTGACCTTGCCTCTGCCTGTGGTGCCAGACAGCCTCCTTCCCTGGGCTCCTGCCCTGATAGTGGGTTTCCTGTTAGATGCTGGCCAGGGGGACACAATGGGAACAGGGACCTTAGGCTTGGAGTTCACCTCCTGCCAGTATGTATCCCGGCTTATCAGGGTATTCCTAGAGCTTGGTGGTAGACAGACGAGGGGGCAGGGTGAGGAGCAGCATACCTGGGCAGGAGCCCCCAGCTGGGCTGGGCCAGAGTAAGAGCCTCACACCAGGACAATTGTGAACAAAGAACAAGAAGTTCATTCCAAGCAGGAGACCCAGCATAGGGTGGGGGACACACATGAGTGGCTGGCTAAGGGCCTGTACCCAGAGAGGGTGATTAACAGAACCAGGTCTGCAAGCCAGATGTTCTCAGGTACAGAATGAAGCCTGAAGAAGCTTTCTTCCAGGTCAGAGACATCTGAGCCCCATCTCTGTCTCTTGGGTGGGCTCTGAGACAGTTGTCCTCAAGTTCATCCTACCTCACTGATGGAGTGGAGCATCCCCTATTTCTCTTTGGCTCCAGGTCTTATTCCCCAAAAGCCACCCCTGTGCCCATGCCGACAGCTTTTCAGATGGACAGGCTGTATCAGCAGCAAGGGGAGCTGAGCATTTTCCAGCTGGGGAGGTGGAGGTTCCAGGGCCCAGGCTTCCTGTTTCCATTCCCAGCTTAGAGCAGCTACAGCTCCCAGGGAAGGGAATAAGGGGGCCCAGAAGGATTCGACAGGGATATGCTCAGCACCCCAGATGGCCCAGGCCTCACGTGTCCCACTCCACATGTGGACGTTTAGCCACAGCCTGTCTAGGACCAAGGACAGATGGGTGAGGATGGCTCGGGATGGGGGTGGAGCAAGGCAAAGGCTGGATCCTGCTGCACAGCGCACATGAGCCTGGCTGCTGAGGCTGGCACTGAGCCAGGCCCTGCAGGACTGCAAGGGGTGGGAGTGGTGGTAGATAGGGTCTTGGCTCTCACAAAGCCTGGGCTGTGACAGGAAGGCCCTCCCTCTGCTGCTGCGGGCAGCATAATAGGATCTCTCAGATCCCTGAGGGGCAACCTCCACTCTGCCTCTCAGAACTCCAAAAGACAGGGCCTTCTTTCCTACAGCCCTTTGCAGGGGGCTCCATGAAGTCAGCACCCACAGACACACACTAGGCAAGGCCTTGTCCACATTCTTGCACAAGTACCGCTCCTTCTGGTCTTGGTCCTCCGTCCCCAGACCCCAAGGCCACAGCTGACTGTGGGTGGCTCAGGAGAGGGACCTGGATCCTCTGGTGCTATGGGAGGCACAGGCTCACTGTACAATACAATCAGGAGCCTACTTACCTCATCTCTTCCTGTCTCTGCCTAAAACCCTGCCCTCTCCTAGTCCTCCCATAGGGGCTCTGCTCCCTCCACCACTGAGACAGCCAGAGAGCCTGGGGTCCTAGGTCTTTGTCTCTCCCCTCAGGTTTCCATTCTGCCTACTGTGGTTATCTCATGCTCTGTCTCCGCCTCTGTCTGCCGGCACCACAGACTCAAGGCCTAAGCACTGGGCCAACCTGTGTCTCTAATCTGTGCCCCCTCCATATGGCCTTCCCCATGTCAAGGGCAGAGATGCCCTGTGAGAATTCCCTTGTACCATGCCCTGCACCCCCTACTGTCTCCTTCTTGCAGTCTCCATTGAGGATATTCAGGAGGTGCGCATGGGGCACCGCACAGAGGGCCTGGAGAAGTTTGCCCGGGATGTGCCTGAGGACCGGTGCTTCTCCATCGTCTTCAAGGACCAGCGCAACACACTCGACCTCATTGCCCCATCTCCAGCTGATGCCCAGCACTGGGTGCTGGGTCTGCGCAAGATTATCCACCACTCGGGCTCCATGGACCAGCAGCAAAAGCTGCAGCAGTATCCTCTTGGTTGGCTTGTGGACAGCACATAATTGTCCTGTGGGCTTCTGAATTTGGAAACTGGCTTAATCAATTTGAGTTACTATAGCTAAATGCTATAGCCCAGTAGTGGTGAACCTATGGCCCATGCCCCACAGTGAGCTGTTTATTATAATTGAAAGCTGTAAAAGATCCACCACCACTGCCTTAGACTAAGTGACTGATAGAAGAAAAAATGTATTTTCTTATTCTCAACCTGAAGGCTAGGCTTCTAAGATCAGGGTATTTGTGGTGAGAGCCTTTAAGAGTCCTTTTCTTAGCCTGCATGTGGCTTGCCTTCTTGTGTTCTCTTGTGTGCAGAAAAAGTGACAAAGCTTTCTGGTATCTCTCTTATAAAGGTGCATTTCCGTTATGATGGCCACACTACTGACCTTATTTAAACGAGTTACTTCCCACGGCCCTGTCGCCAAGCACCACCACACTGGAAGTTCAGGCTTCAGCATGTGTACTCTGGGGAGATACAGTTCATTGTCCAGCAGAAAGGAGAGGGGAGGTCCATGAGCCCGTCCTCACTCTGACCCAAGACCAGCAGCTCAGCAGCTCTGAGTCTCCCCATGCTGAGAAGTCTGGGGCTGCTGAGGGGATCCCCTTGCTTCTGTGGAAGACCTAGTGTAGGACACTATGGTCATGTTTCTGGAGCTACTACATATTTTCCCTCTGGGAATAGGGAGGCCATGGTACCTTTCTGTGCCATTCTTTGGGGAACAATCATGTTTCTCTGTGCTTAGCTTGAAGGAAAACTAAAACAGAGAACTAGAATATAGCATAAACATCTGCTTAGCAAACCCAAAGTCTCAAGTTGAATCCCCAATACCACCAAAAAAAGCTCTCTGAAAACAAAATACCTTCAAAATCTAGTTACACAGCCACACACACTAGTCTATAATTCAAAGTCCAGGCTTGTGTCTCATATGGATGAGGGTGGAAGCAGCTCGAGTGCCCTTTTTAGTGACAATTTTATTGAGATAAAACTTACGTAGTGTGCAATTAACCCATTTAAACTCTTGAATTTGATTCTGTGCTTTTCAGTGTATTTATGGAGTTATACAACCAGCCCCAGCATCATTTTCATCACGCCCAGTAGAAACCTTCCTTTCAGCAGGGTTTCTATTTCCCCTCAGTCTAAGGTCTAAGACCTGGATGACCCCTGATGTATTTTGGCCTCTGTCTACTTCCCTATTCTGGACATGCTGTGTAAGTGGAGTCACGCTGTCTGCTGGGACTGGCTTCTCTCACCCAGCATGTTTTCAACATTCATATTGTAGTGCGAATTCATACTTCATTCTTTTTTTCATTCCTTTTATTTGCCTGGTACTCTCCTATTCTCAGGCACTTATCTCATATCACATATCCATTCATCAGTGGATGGGCATTTGGGCTGTTCCCACTTCGGGACTCTAGCCTGCTGTGAACATGTGCACCACTGTTTTTACTGGAGCCCATCCTAGTGGTAGAATGCCAGGTCGTACAGTAAATGTGCATAGGCTTTTGAGGATCTGTTAAACTGTTTTCCATAGAGGCTCTGCCACCTTGCATGCCTGTCATTCTATTCTGCTAAATACATACTTCCTGTCATGACATACCAATTATTACTATACTGTCTCAAAAGTAAAAGTCTTTTTTTTTTTTATCTTATTTATGGGTAATAAATAAAAAAAAAGACACAAGAAAAACAAAATGTTATAGGATTGTACTGCTACAATGCTATATATGGTTAGATTTCTAAATTTCTGTGTAAAAATATGTATATATTCCTATTTTTTAATTTTTTTTCCCTCATTCTGTAAGGACTCAAAGTTCAATACATCAATACTTGATGGAAAATACCTGTTCCACATTATGCCTAAGATGTTTGATATTTAAACAGATAGGGTAAACCAAACTGCATATGTTGCAGCTTCTCTTCTGGATAGTTAACAACCTAAGTTTACAGACCAAAAATTGGAGAAAAGGAAGGGCTGCAAGGTCAGCCAACATTTTGTTCCTATCCTTTCAAAGTCAGTGAAGACTCAGGACATAGAAGAACCTGTACTGTAACATGGAACTCAGTTGTGCCCCAAATTTTCTGATCAAGGAAATTATGGAGCCATAGAGGAATGCAATAGATGATGTATAGTGTGCCTAAGGAGAGTCACAAGGAGAGAAAACTTTCTCTCAGGCTTTCACAGAGAGCAAATTGCTCAAGCAATAGCTGTGACTCATCCACACAGCTGACATTGACAAAGGATCTATAGAGTGCAGTACAGGGTTACAGGATAAATCCTGAGGGACTTGACTGACCTTACCAGATACAAAAGTTACATTTCTTGTTATATAAGTCTTGCTTTATCCAGTAGAAAAATATAAAAACAAGGTATATAAAGTGCAGCCATATTAATATGCTGAGCTATGAAATGCTCTAGTCAACAACTTCTGTAGACAACCCACTACTATTGTGGCCTGCTGGACTGTGTTGGAGTGTTTTGCTGAATTCAAGCACCTGTAATAATTGAATGCCAATACAATACCCATCTTTGACAGGACCAAGCAAAAAAAGCAGGTACAAAAGAAGGACCATTTTGTATTTGCATATATAGAATAATTAGGATAGATATCCTCAGCAATACGTGAAGGTTTCAGTTTTCACATTGACACTTGTTGTTTGTGGGTTTTGGTCTCCTCTCTGAGGCTGGAATGTTTTCATTGTTGTAGGCTTTTGTGTGGCTGTGAGCTGGTTACCTTACTGTGGTTTTGATTTCCATTTCTTTGATGGTAAATACTGCTGAGTATCTTTACATGCTTATTGCTCCATTGCTTATCTTCTTTGCAGAAATATCTGTTCAGATTCTTGGCTTATTTTTGTTGTTAGGCTCTTTTTTGTTGTTGTTTTATTTTATTTATTT
>PVKA01017710.1:16481-45314 GCA_004027165.1 Ctenomys sociabilis
AAAAAAAAAAAAAAAAAAAAAAAAAAAAAGAACATCAAAACAAACAAAAAAGAATTATAGGCTTTGCAAATAATTTTTTTACCATTCTATGGATTCTTTTTCTTGATAGTATTGGTGAAGTCTCATTTTACTTTTTTTTTCATTTGTGCTTTTTAAGTTTTTGGTTAGTTGAGATTTTTTTGTTTTGATTTTGATTGATTGGTTGGTTTTTGAGATAAGCTCACTGTGCAGTCTAGGCTGGCCTCAAACTCAAGGAAACCCTCTTGTATTAGCTTCCTGAGTGCTGGGATTATAGGTGTACACCTCATGTTCAATACATTGTGCTTTTTGTTGTATTTAATAAAGATGCCTAGTTCAAAGTCATGAATATTTAATCACTTTCCTGTAGAGTTGTACCATTTTTACTCTTATTTTTTGTCTCTGATATATATCTGATATACATATTTAGTACAGGGTCTATAGTGTCTTACTTCACAGGTCAGACAAAGTGATCCCCCAAGTGCTGGGATTACAGGCATGTGCCACCACACCCAGTCTCAGTTCTGGGGGTGAACCAGAACCCGGTCCCTGTGCCCACCTGAGCAGGTTCTTTAGTCTGCTGAGCTATCTGACCAGCCCTCTCTGATCCATATTAAATTAATGTTCATATATCGTGTGAGGTAGGAGATCCAGCTTCTTTTCTCTTTGCATGTAAATATACAGTTGTTCTGGTGCCACTGGTTAGAAAGACTATTGTTTTGCATTTAATTGTCTTAATAACCTTGTCAGAAATCAGCTGACACAGGGGTCAGAGGTTGAATCCTTGGCCTACCATGACAGCCCCCACCCCTGGGGCATGCTGAGATAGTGACTGAGAATGGGCATGGTGGTGCATGCCTATAATCCCAGCACTTGAGAGGCTGAAAACAGGAGGATCACTACAAGTCCAGTCTGTGTAGTGAGACCCTGGAGTCCCTGTAGATCCTGCACTAAATTTTTTAAAAAAAAAGAAAAATAAAGAAAGAAAGGAAGGAAGGAAGAAAGAAAGAAAGAAAGAAAGAAAGAAAGAAAGAAAGAAAGAAAGAAAGAAAGAAAGAGAAAAAAGAAATCAGCTGACCAAAAATATCAAGGTTAATTCTGGGCAGTGAATTATTTTCCACTTGTCTATATTTTTCTTCTTATACTAGTACCACAATACTTTAGTTAATATAATTTTGAATTTTGAAATCAGAAAATGTAAGTTCTTTTTTTTCCAAGGTTAATTTGACTATTCTAGGTTCCTTGATTTTTTTATTTTATTTTATTTTATTTATTTATTGTTTATTTATTTTGTGGCCTGCTCGGCCAGCGCTGGGGGCAGGGCTGGCATGGCATGTGGCCGGGATGGAACCGCCATCCCTGTGCTTGCCTGAGCAGGTGCTTTAGCCTGCTGAGCAATCTCTGTGGCCCCAATATTTTTACATTCCAACCCCTGGCTTTTTATTAAGATGTAAATGATGAAACTAAAAATATGTAAATGAATACATTTAAAACTAAGTTTCTATCCATTGTGAATATGAAAATAAGAATGCAATCCCTTTAATTGTCAATCACAGCAGAATCACTTTTATTTTTCTCATGTTGGGGATGGCATCTTTTTAAGAGGACATTCTGCTGCAAGTTTTCACTGTGGAAGTCCGACTCAGCCCATCGTAACCCTGTTACCACATAGCTCATTGTGCTTATAAAAACACTGAGGGAGAGTTTCTGCATTTGCCAAGGGTAAAGTACGAGTACAATAAACCCTTAATGGAAACTATTCAACTGTGAGTGTATAATCATCTGCACAGGTGTTTAACCAGCAGTAGAGACTCCTAGAGAACACTATCAAAAAAACACTTGTTTTTTTTCCAAGCAGGTTTTCTCCATGTAGTGCTGTCTGGGCTTGAACTCACATAGCCCAGGCTGGCCTAGAATTCACTTTGATCCTTCTGTCTCAGCCTCCTGAGTGCTGCGATTACAGGTGTCGACCACCACAACTAGCTCATTAACAGGATTTTTTAAAAAGTGATGTAAGTGCCTTGAATTTCCATACGAATTCTTGGGTCACTTTGTCAGTGTCTCCAAAAAGTCAGCAGGATTTTGATAGAGATTGTAAATCAATTAAGAGTATTTCCAGCATACCGGTATCAAATCTTCAGGTCCATGACCATGGACTCCTCTTTTATTTACATGTTCTTTCATTTATTTAAATACTTTTGAGAGTTTTAAGTTTTGTACTTTAAATGGAAGACCAAGTGATCTTGATACAGGGAGAAAAACTAATCTTGGGTGGGTGACCTCCAAACGATATAGGGAACCTCCAAATGACATAGGGAAAAACAATCTCTGGACCTGACCTGCACAAGTTCATGTTCTCTAAAACTGAAGAATGAATTTAGGAATGAATGGAGGTTATGAGCAGAATAGATTTACTGAGGGAAACAAAGCTCCCATCCAAGAGAGGGACAGGAAGAGGGCCCTGAGCGGGTAGTTCCCCTGGGAAGTTGTCTCTTCCAGGGACTTTTATAAAGTAAAACCATGTGGTGAGGCAGGTCTAAGGTGGTGAAGACATGGGAACTTGCTTAGGTGGACAGGAGGTGGGACAAAACTATGCTCAACCAATAGGATTACAAGCACCATTGCTCAGGTAAAATTGATTAAGTTCAGGAACAAATAGGGAAGCGAGTCACGTAGCAAGTGGGCATGAATATGAGACAGGGTCTCTTCCTGTTGGGGGTTGCGCTAGTGACTCAATAGGGCTCTTTCAAGGTGATTGTTACCTCTTTATTTATTTATTTTGTCTTTTTGAGACAGGGTCTCACTATGCAGTTCAGGCTGGCTTTAAGCTCACTTTGTAGCTCAGGCTAGTCTCGAATTCATAACAGTCCTCCTGCCTCACCCTCCTAAGTGCTAGGATTACAAGCATGTGCCACCATGCCTGGCCTGATTGATACCTATTTAGAATATCAATCCCTGATGCCCATCCCTAGGGAAGTACTTAGCTGTGTTTCCTCTTTTGTCTTGATCTTGAGGTGTGGCCCATAGGGAGTGTCTGTCTCTTCCAAGTTGCAAAGTCACCTTGCGTTCCATCTTGTCTCCTTGAGGGCCTGGCCCTGTCTGACTGCCTAGAATATTTCTATCTAACTCCGCTGCCTACAACAATCTGATTCATTTTGATGCTTTTGTAAGTAGTGCTGTTAATTCTACTTTCAGCCTGTTCCCTTGCTAGTGTACAGCAGCTCATATTGAACCCTGTGAGTCGCTGTTGCTCAATGATATTGAGCACTCAGAAAGCTCCGGAGTGATGATTTCTCAAGACTGCAGCTGCCTTATTTGGGGCTTTTTTCAAAGTCTGATGCTGTAGCCTTTTTGTCACTGCCACCCCTCCTGCACAGCCCTGTTCTTGGACAGTCTCATGCTGTGTTCAGGGTCCTGCCACACACATTTTGAGCTCATAAAGCCATTGCTCCTGCTGAATGGCCTTAAGCACGGGAAACTTAAGCTTGGCTGGGGCACTTAGAACCAGATTGACTCACCTAGTATTTTGCCATAATTATTATTTCCAGATATATGTAAAATTTTGTACATAGATTTTGGAAGATATGACTGTATCAGACTGAAGTTTTAAAGATGCACAAGACCCACCTCCTCCAGAAGCTGTTGACACTTGCATCTTCCCTCGATCTCTTTTTCTGCCTTTCAATTTGTCTGCTGATGTCTTTGCCAGAACATAGAGGAGCGAATGCACTGAAATTCATTTGCTACTTAACACTGTGTCATAATCATTTCCTTGTGTTAGTATGGTCTGCATAAACACTGCAGTGACTACAGTATTCCACCAAGCACACACACTATACGCTGTAAGTCTGTTCTTGTAGTGTTACATTTTTATTCCAATCTTTTGTTACTCTAACACTGCCAAGAACTATATTAATAAAGTCTTTCAGTATTTAGGAACAGCTCCGTACAAATAGGTTCTTGGAAGTGGAATTAAATGAAACAAATGTTATTTTAGTCTTTTTATTATTATAATCAAATATCTGAGAAAGACTAACTTTATAAAGAAAGGTCTGTTTCACTCACAGTTCTGGAGGTTCAAACTCAGTCCTAGGATGTGTCATAGCCAGTGGCAGCAGGGCATATGGGAGAGTGGCAGACAGGAGACAGAGCGAGGCCGGGGTCTGCAACCCCCTCCAAGGTCGCACTGTAAGTGGCCTCAGGGCTTTCTACAAGGTTTTGTCTCCCAGCAGCACCACACAGGCCTGCCAAGCACTGCACACCTGAGCCTTGGGGTTGAGCCACATCCCAAGCATAGCAACAGCTTAAAGGAGCCAGATGTCTTGCCTAAAATGTGCCTGTCTACCTTTCCAAGCATTTGAAGAGTGTTCACTTTTGCAGCACCTTCACAGCCACTTAATATTGTACCTTGATGTTGGCAAAGGGTCAATTTATATTTCATCATTTAGTTAGTAGGACCCTCATATTGCTTCCTTCTTCACTACTTCTTCCAAACCTTTGCTGCAAGCGTTTCCCTCAGTCTGCCACATGGATGGTTTTCTTTCCTTTATTTGCCCCATGGGTTTTTTTTTTAAAGTTTCTAGGTAGCATCTATCATGCTGTTTTCTTTGTGATTTCTTAAAACCCATGGTCAGTTTTTCTACACTGTTCATTATCTTTTCATATCTCTGAAGATTGTATGTGGAGCTTCTCCTCTCTAGGCTAAGTCTGGAAGAAAGGATGCGAGGAAGAGGTGGGGGCTGAAAGGTCCCGCGTGTGACTACTTGATCCATGCTTTGCTTTTGCGTGTCATGTTTTCCTCTTCAGATCAATGTCTGAAAATTTTCTGTTTCCTGCAATGAAGTGTTAAGTGCTTTAGTCCAGGTGGCTAATAACGGAAACCAAAATGACATACTTTGCAGTATTAGTCATAGGTACAACAGGATAGATGATGGGATGGGAGATTTATCTCCTTTATTTACTTTATTTTATAAATTATCTACTGGGAGAGCTTTTTATAGTGATATATATATATATATATATATATATATATATATATATATATATATGTTGTTGTTGTTGTGTTTTTTTTTGACAGAACCAGGGATTGAACTCAGGCCCTTGCGCTTACCAGGGAAGCACTTATTCCACTGAGCCATCTCCCCCTCCCCCAAAAAATAGTTTTTAAAAGTTGAAAAATTTCATAATCATCAAGTAGAAAGTCTTTGACAGGATGTAACCTTTTCCTTATCTCCAGAGGTCACCAGGGTGGATGTGCAGTTATGAGAAGGGCCTGCAGGGGGCAGTATCTCCAGGTGTTTCAGCTTGAGCATCACTCTAGGTGGACCATGTGGGTACCAGGGCTCCTGGGGTTTTTCCTTACTTCTTGCCCAGCTGGATTCACTCCTGCTTGCGAAAAGCTGACAAAAACAAGGACAACAAGATGAGCTTCAAGGAGCTGCAGAACTTCTTGAAGGAGCTCAACATCCAAGTGGATGACAGCTATGCCCGGAAGATCTTCAGGGTGAGGTTGGGTCTGTGTGGCAGCGGGACCCTGATCCTGCCTTGGCCACTTCTGAGCCCTGCCCACCTGGCTGTGTTGGCTTTGCAGGAGTGTGACCACTCCCACACGGATTCCCTGGAGGATGAGGAGATTGAGGTCTTCTACAAGATGCTGACCCAGCGCGTGGAGATCGACTCTGCCTTCGCAGAGGCTGCAGGCTCAGGGGAGACCCTGTCAGTGGATCAGTTAGTGACGTTCTTGAAGCACCAACAGAGGGAGGAGGGGGCAGGGCCTGCACTGGCCTTATCCCTCATCGAGCGCTATGAGCCCAGTGAGACTGGTGAGGGCCTGGCGGTCCCAGGGCCACATGGCTGGGAGAACCTGAGGATACTGCAGCCAAAGAGATGGGGTACCAGCCCCAAGGCCCCTGGGCAGTGCTCACCAGCCTGGAAAAGCAGGCAGATGGGAGATAAGACTCCAGTGCCACTGCTCCTCCCTGGATCTCAGTTTTGCTCTGGTCCCTCTTTCAGAGGACCTTGAGGACCCCTCCCCAAGAAATAGGAGAAGAGGTGGCTGGAGAAGCCACACTGTTCGTACCTTCCTTGAGTCCATTTTGGGCCCAGCTTTGAGAGATGACAGAACGGAAAAGGTGGTGCCTTGCCGTAGATGGGGCTCCCATCTAGGATCACAGAGAAAGAGATAAGCCCCTGCTCACTGAGGACTCTCAGTGTGAGGACACAAGGGGAGGAGGCAGGACCTCACTCTCAGCAAACCATAGTCTGACTGGGAACAGACTTCTTCCCAGAACTATTAAGAACTAGCTGGGGAGGGCAGGCAGAGGGAGGAAAGGGATCCTGCTTCCTGAGTGGCAGCCAGCGCTGACCAGCCGTGGGCACCTCCTCCCTCCCAGCCAAGGCACAGCGCCAGATGACCAAGGATGGCTTCCTCATGTATCTGCTGTCAGCTGATGGCAACGCCTTCGACCTGGTGCACCGGCGAGTCTATCAAGACATGAGCCAGCCACTCAGTCACTACCTGGTATCCTCCTCTCACAACACCTATCTGCTGGAAGACCAGCTCACTGGGCCTAGCAGTACCGAAGCCTACATCCGGTGCGCTCCAGGGAAGCCTTGGGGTGGGGAGCCTCGGTGGGACACAGGCCAGGATCTAGATGGTCCTAGCTGCACCCCTTTTTGCAGGGCACTGTGCAAAGGCTGCCGCTGCTTGGAGCTTGACTGCTGGGATGGGCCCAACCAGGAGCCGATCATCTACCATGGTTACACTTTTACTTCCAAGATCCTCTTCTGTGACGTGCTCAGGGCCATTCGGGACTATGCCTTCAAGGTGGGCATGCCTCTGCTGGTGGGGAGGGGAGGCCAGGGAGCAGGCCGTCCTAACCTGCCATTGGGCTTGCAGGCCTCCCCCTACCCAGTCATCCTGTCCCTGGAGAATCATTGCAGTCTGGAGCAGCAGCATGTGATGGCGCGACACTTGCGTACCATCCTGGGGTCCATGCTGCTGGATCGGCCACTGGATGGAGTTACCAGTAACCTGCCTTCTCCAGAGGTATGGGGATATGGTGCCTCAAAGAGAGTGCAGGAGGCTTTCTGGAGGGCTATGTGGGCCCTGACAGTTGTCGCTCCATTACCAGCAACTGAAGGGGAAGATCCTGCTGAAGGGGAAGAAGTTTGGTGGTCTGCTGCCCCCTGAAGGGGAAAGTGGCCCTGAGGCCACTGTGTCAGATGAAGATGAGGCTGCTGAGATGGAGGATGAGGCCGTGAGGAGTCGGGTGCAGCACAAGCCCAAGGTTCAAGGGGGAGCTGTAGGGGTGGAGTAGACCTAGGGCCTTCCCCACCCCTATGGGGCATTTGCCTTGTTTCAGTTCTCTGTGGCTGCCATTCAGACCCTCTGCCCCTTTTCTCTGTCTGTCTCCCACTGTCTCTGTGTCTGGGTTTCTGGCTCTCAGTGCCCACCCTGCCCAATCCCTGGCCCTAACCTGGGCCCCCCCACGGCCCCTAGGAGGACAAGCTCAGGCTGGTGCAAGAGCTCTCTGACTTGGTCATTTACTGCAAGAGTGTCCACTTTGGGGGCTTCTCTGATGCTGGCCCCACCAGGCAGGCTTTTTATGAGATGGCATCCTTCTCTGAGAACCGTGCTCTCCGAATGCTGCAAGAGTCAGGTGAGTCCCTCCCATGGCCATGGGCTGGCCAGGGCTAGTCCTGGCCTCTCACTGCTCTGTAAGCCCCACTACTGACTAATTCACGCTTCCCTTTAGGAAACAGCTTTGTCCGTCACAATGTGGGCCACCTGAGCAGGATCTATCCAGCTGGATGGAGAACAGATTCCTCCAACTATAGCCCCGTGGAGATGTGGAATGGGGGCTGCCAGATAGGTATTGGTTGGCTGGGACTCAAGGAGCCAGGATAAGGCTTCAGTCCTGAGGCCAGAGGCTTGAAGCCTAGAAGTAGGGCTCTGGGGACCCAACCAGAATCAGATGCAGGAGTGTATGGAGTGGGTAAACTGGAAATGCCTGCCTACCAGCCAGCCAGTGTCTGAAAATACACACACCCTGGCCCTTGAATTTTGCCACCAGAAATGGCGTGCATGATTGACATGGTGGGTCAAGTTAAAGTAGAAGGAGAGCAGTGGTCATTGGGTGTTGTTGGACTCTGATTCCAACTCACCAAGGGACCCTAGGCTTCAGTGTGCCCTGCACAGGCTGGGTCTGGGGCCTGAAAGCCAGCCCATAGTCCATAACTTCTCTGTCTTGCCTGTAGTGGCCCTCAACTTCCAAACCCCTGGGCCAGAGATGGATGTGTACCAGGGCCGCTTCCAGGACAATGGAGCCTGTGGATATGTGCTGAAGCCTGATTTCCTCAGAGACCTCAACACTCCCTTTAATGCACGTGCTCTGACTCCAGGGCCCTGGTTGGCTCCAAAGAAGCTAAATGTGAAGGTACAGCCAGATCCAGGAGGGATAGGTATCTTTCTGCCCCTCTGCCATTCTTGAACCCTTGATCATTCACCACCTTTCCTCAGATCATCTCAGGGCAGCAGCTGCCAAAAGTCAATAAGAACAAGAACTCAATAGTGGACCCCAAGGTGACAGTGGAAATCCATGGGGTGAACCAGGACATGGCCAGTCGCCAGACTGCTGTAATCACTAATAACGGTACGGACAGGGCTGGGCTGGGCTAGCCTGGCTTCTGAAGCTGATATCAAAGTTGTTGATACACAATTCCTGTCTCTGCAGGTTTCAACCCACGGTGGAACACCGAGTTTGAGTTTGAGGTGGTTGTGCCTGAGCTTGCCCTGGTCCGCTTTGTTGTGGAGGACTACGATGCTTCCTCAAAGAATGACTTCATCGGCCAGAGCACCATCCCCTGGCACAGCCTCAAGCAGGGTGAGTGTCTGCAGGGGTGTTGGGATGGCCAGCATTGGAGAGGCAGGGCCTGGCTTCTTTAGGACTGGAATTGGCTGTGCCTTGGCACAGCCTCCCTAAGTAACTGGAACTTTCCTCCATACCCATCTGCCTGCCAGGATACCGCCATGTCCATCTCTTATCCAAGAATGGAGATCTTCATCCATCTGCCACCCTCTTTGTGAAGATCACACTCCAGGACTAAAGCTTGGGGTGTCTGGTGGGGTCTGCCATGGGTGGGCTAGGCCTTATGTCCATACGTAGAGCCAGGGCAAGTGTGGCCAATCCAACCTCAGGCACTGAGCCAGGGGCCCCAGAACTGACACTAACTCTAACATATTGTCAATGCTGCTGCCTCCGTATGGTCCTGGGAGCTGGCTCAGTGCCTGTGACTGTCCTTAATTCCATTAAGAACAACACTGCAGCCCTTTGCACCCTTTGGTCAGCCTTAGGCCCAAACTTTTTTTAAAGAATCACATTGAAAGTAAGCCTTGTGATCTCTTTACCTGGACACAAAAAGTCCCCTGGGAAGCACATGTGTGTCTCTTCCTCTTGTATGTGGGGGTTGTCTGGAGAGAGCAGCAAGAAGCAAACCCCTGTGTGGAGGACACAGCCTGCAGGGTCACAGAACCTTGTTCCCTGGGAGGGGGCCCACCAAACAATTGGGCTTGAAGGCACATGTACCATGCCTGGTACAGCCACCAGCATTTATTGACAAGGAGGACGGGAGCCCCAAGGAGAGTGGGAACAGGCTCCCTCCATGGCTCAGAAGAAACCCAGCTTCTTCTTCTCCTGCTGCTGCTTCCACTTAGCCATGCTGTAGAACTCTTCCTTGGATTTCCCAAAGATATCTTGGAAGTCAGAATCTGAGAGATAGAACTGGAGGATGGGGAGGGAATGCAGACAGGAAAGAGGGTCACTGCAGCGCAGAGTTCTGTCCCCCTCACAGGACTCATTGGGGCACCATATGGCCCTGCACCTGTCTTCCCAGCACCTAGCCAGAGCACCTCTCCAAGGCCACCCCTCCAGCATAGTTCTAGATGTATGGGTGCTGGGGCGGTGAGTGGCAGGGTTTGGGTGCTCACCTCCCTGCGGGTGGGGTCTACACCCTGAGGCAGGTCAGCAGCATCCTTATACATCAGCTGTTCCCGGGGCAGATTCCCACTGACTGCTGAACAGGTGTCACTGACACAACTGCTGGCACTTGTGCTGGTGCTGGTGACCATGGTATTTATGCTGTGGTCCAGCTCAAGCTCCTTCTGTGAGCTGTCCTGGGAGCCCTTGAAGGCTGAGGGACCTGTCCTATTGCCCGGCTGTTGGGATGGCTGAAAGTTGTTGACTTCCTGTCCAGAGAGAGAACTCAGGTTGGGGTAGAAGGGTTACAGGTAGCCTACAAAGATGCCACACTAACACACTGGACACCCTAGCCTCTTGCCCCCAACTACAGCCCTACTGCCTACTATTGCCTGACCCCTGCCATTGCCCACCATCATCCATGCCATCTGAGCCCAGGCCATTTGGGGGAACCCCAGGGGCCCCATACTCACTGCTGTTATCTCAGAGATAGCAGACCCTGATCTCAGGCTGTCCTCCATCACTTCCTCATAGGACTGGTTGTTCTGGGAGTGAAAATAAGGGCTGGAGCAGGAGGGCTGAAGGAAACCAGGTCTCCCTCATACGTGCTAGAGGCCCTTGACACAGCAGAACTCCCTCCCCCTAATTAGAGTGGGGCTGGACATTTCAAGCCATACTCACCATCCACTTGTAGGGGTCCCAAGTGAAGAACCATCCTGTGAAGGTGGGAGGCTCGTGGCCCTGCTTGACCAGCACAATGGGTGTGGCCAGGCTCCTCCCTGCAGGGTGAGTCTTCAGGTACTCCTGGCCCCAGGCCACTGCCTCCTTCTTCCACTCACCTGCAGCTTCTCCAAGCCAAAGGAAGACCTGGGCCACAGAGGGGGCCTATCCTTGGGCATGTAGATTGGCTCCTTGGAGCCAAGCATCTGGTCCCACTTTCCTGTTTTTCTGATGGCCTCAGTCCTTGTGAGCACATCTCTGATCAATCAGACACACTCAGCAAGTGCCCATACAAAGAATGTCACAGGCATGCATACAGCACACAAAGCTTTACCTAGTGCCCATCATGTGCCAGGCACTGGGGATTCAATAGCAAAAACAGACCAAATCCTTGCCCTTGTTCAGGAAGGAGCAAACTACATTTGTCTAGGGAGAAAGCAAAAAAGTAATCCCTAAGATGGTGGGGTGCCTGGCCTGCTCTGAGCACAGTGAGGGAGCTGCAGAGGCTACAGCAGGAACAAGGGGAGAGTAGGAGGAAACTAGGCCAGTGTTGGGAATGGTTGGGTCACCTGGGGCCCTAGCAAGGGCACTGGTTGTTCTCTGAGA
Organism: Ctenomys sociabilis; assembly: GCA_004027165.1. Classification (NCBI taxonomy): domain Eukaryota; kingdom Metazoa; phylum Chordata; class Mammalia; order Rodentia; family Ctenomyidae; genus Ctenomys; species Ctenomys sociabilis. The sequence continues at coordinate 27,803 of PVKA01017710.1, forward strand.
GATGAGAGCCCATGCCTCACCACCAGCTCAGTGCTGCTGACATACCCCACAAGGATGTACCAACACACAGACACAATCATCCACTGCTACACAGCTGGACATAGTCCTTCACTGTTGTCAAACACTGGGCTACACAAGCAACCACACTTGATTAGCAGCCTGCTACACACAACCAACCAGTAATACCACTGAGGGTCACACAGAAACATCTGCAAGATGAGGGATATAGCCCAGTGACCCAAAGTGCCTGCCTGACAAGTACAAGGTCCTGAGTTCAATTCTCAGTACAAAAAAAAAAAAAAAAATCTGCAAAGACAAACTCGGTCACACCCACAGCTGGTCACATTGTGTCCTCTTGCCCACAGTCTCACCAGTCCTTGTTCGTCTGCCAGATGTGGTCATAGCACTCACTGTGGTCTTCTCACACACAGCCATATACACAAAGGCAAGCGCACAATCCCAGGATCATGCAGTGATACATGATCAGTGGTTCCACTTGCACTTACCTGACACTGACAGGAACAGCCACAGACATGCAGTCACCCACACACAATCCAAGGGCACACAACTTGGCATCCTAGTGTCCTGCAGTCTCACTGCTGTCACACAGTGATACAGACTCTTCTATGTCCACCACTGCTGCAGAGTAGGTCATGGTGTTACATGGAGTGCCAGTCTTCACATGCAGAACCAGGTGGCTAAATACTCACCCACAGCTGCACAAATAGAGACACACACCTTGCCAGCCAGCCAAGAGTCCCTGAATTTACCTCCTGCCAAGTGTCCAGTAGTATGATGTCATGCTTGTCTAGATCTTCTTGGCCAAAGAGCACCACTTCCGTGAGAACCAGGCAGCCCATCTGGCTGGAGCACTCGAACAGTCGTGGCTGGAAGCTGGAGGCCTCCTCAGGGAGCCTAGCCAGCAAAATGGTGAGAAGCGCTGTTCTTTTGGACTGGGTCACACTGGCCCTTCTCAGCCCAGGATAGGGAAGCAGTTTCTCTGGGTTCTAAGCTCTACCCACCCCGTAATTTCTCCAAGAGCACCTGCTTGTCCCTGGGTTTTGGGTCCCTTTCTCTCAGTGGATAAAGTTGATCAGGTGATGTCTGGCCTCAGCCAGCTGTGACACAAGCTGCTCTGTGACTTTTCCAGTAACTGGCTTTAGGAAAGAAGGTCCCTGACTCAGTGGGTGGGGCCTGAGCCAGAATGGGAGGGTCCCCTGGACATTCTAACAGGGAACTGACTTCAGGTCCAGCGTGGAAGGAAGAATGCTAGACTGAGTCAGGAGGTGGTGAGACTGAGCTCAGGGGGTCTGGGAAGGAGACAGCTTCGCACACATAAAGTGCGCCTGAGACACAGCTCCTACTGAACCTGGCACTTTGCTCAGAGCAGTGACAATGCAAGGAGCGGATTCTGCCAGCAGAGGGCACCATTGTGCTGCTTGCCTAAGCTTCCTGATCCTTGTTACCCAGGATGAAGTGTGGGATCCTAAGTCCTGGGGGTGGAGACCTCAAGCTGTCATTTTCTCTCCAGCTCGCCACAGAACCCTAATTAGTTACCCACACGCTTTGGACCTCAGTTCCTCCTCAATGTAAAAACACCTTCCTCCCTACCCTGTTACCTCTTGCTGGTGTAGGGGGCCCGGCCTCCCAGCATCTCCCAGAAGGAGGGAGGCTCCTGACCCTCCAGAACAGTTTCCTTGTTATTTCCAGAGACAACATTGACCACCATCCGTGCCATCTCACGCTGGTCACCATTACAGCCCTGACAAACACAGAGAGATAAGCCCTGCAGGGGGCATGCTTTTTACCTCCATCCTCCATCCATGCTCCAGGACCTGAGCCACAGGAGGCCTAAGCTGATGGTGGGGTATGAATAATCAAGAGATCTCCTTTTCCCTTCCATCCCTCAGTTTTCCCCACTGATCAGAGTCACAGGATCTTGGAAGTCTCTCTGGGTCTAGAGCATGGGTAGGTCTCACATTGGTGGTTCATTCCAGAGATCAGAGAAAATTCCAGCAAAGTGGACTAGGGCTGCCCTCTCTTCCTAAGAGACTTGGAAGGACTATGCCTGATATTCAAGGCAAGAAGGCAGTGAGGCAGCTTGTACCAACTCCGACATCCACCTGTCATTTTCCTCCTTTAATTCATTGGCCTGTCTTGGGTTGAACTAGAAGCCTGCCTCAGGTGCACCTATCCCAGTCTGACACCACTGTCCCCACTGTGAGTCAAGTAGCCAGTGCCACATGTACCTTCCCAAACCAGAGGTAGCAGGCCTCGGCTGTGACCAGCAAGAAGACATCACTGGAGCTGAGGGATGAGGCTCGGGCTGGCACCTCGAAGGTCCTGGTGTTGTGGCTCTCGGTGCCCTGTATATGGAAGAGCCTCGTGGCTGGTGCAGACTCCCCCCTCCAGTTGTTTCCAGTGATGTCCTAGAACAGAGCTGGGTCTTAGGGTGAGGTAAGGGCTCCTGCCTCTCTCCCCATCTCGTGAGAACCAGCTGCCTCAGAGCTCAGGCTGCTGTTGTCTTTTGGACTCTTTCTAAATGGACCCTCACCACATCTCTTGAGAGGTCAGGATGCTTGCTCAGGCCTTGAAGGTAGAAACATGTGACCCCTTCTGGCTCAACTTCTTGGCCCATGCTCTTGCCTTGTGCCTAGCCTTGCGACTAGGGGAAGAAGCTTAGGTGGGGCTCACCCTTGAAGCTTCTGGGCCTGGGACAAGCACCAGAGGCTGGAAATCTAGCTCCAGGCCTGAAGAGAAGGTACTTAGCAAGTGGATAGAAGGCCAGACACATGGAAGACTGGTGAAGCAGATGCCGCAGTGGCAGAGTGGTCCCTACCTGAAAGACCACCATCTGACCCCGAAAGATGGCAAGGAAGTGGGGGGGCTCACTGCCCATGGTCACGTGCACCTGCACCAGGGCTCCCTGGTACATGAAGTCCAGCTCCTCAGCATTGCAGATCAGGGCCTTGGCCTCATCTGTGGTGGCCTGGTGGCCCTGTAGGAGTTCAGGGGTGACAGTCTGGTACACTGTATAGTCCCTTTTATTCTCAGATCCCAGCTCTTGGACTTTAAGGTATGCACCATGCCCTCAGGTGAGCACACCTGCCACAGGTACAAGATGTACTGGACACGGCCCAGCTTCTGGTATGTGTAGAGGACAAGATAGCAGCTGCCTGTGCTCAGTTGGCCATGATGCTTGGGGTCCACGGGCTGCCTCACTAGATTCTGGATGCACCACATCTGAGGAATAGAGTACCAATGGGAACAGGTATCTGCTCTACCTGGCCCAGCCTGCTGGCTTGCACCAGCCAGAAGCTCTCCTTGGCCTCTTACACACCCCTTATCTGCATGGGCATCCACACATGCCCATGCATGTGCTCGCTGTAGTGCAGTGTTCTCCTGCTTTGTGTCAGATCTGCAGATGACTCTCCCCAGGGATCCTGTACTTCATGGTGCCTGCTTTCAAGTAGGAAGACCCTGAATATGTGGGCCACTACTTGGGTAGACAAATGGCAAGGGTTCTGGAGGCTATGAGATGGCTCAACCTTTGCCCCACATCCACCCCCTATTCTGACCCCACTAGCCCCTGACCCTGCTCTGGAGAGAGGTAGAGAGGTCACTGCTCACTGCTCTGGCCAGGCAGCAGGAGTGTGGCTAGAAGCAAGGCCTAGGGTCTCTGGGGAAAATTCTTTTTTTTCTTTTAGGTCTCATTTCTAAATTTTATTTATTTATTTTATGTACTTGGTACACAGCTCAAATTCATAGTGATCCTCCTTTTTAACCTCCTCAGTCCTGGGATTATAGGCATGTGTCACCATGCCCAGTTTCAGTGGCCAGTTCAGCATGCCCTGGGGCAGAGCCCACATGGCATGTGGCACCAAGGACTGAACCCAGGTCCCTATGCTTGCCTAGGCAGGTGCTTATTCTGCTGAGCTATCTCACCAGGCCTCAAGTATCACTTTAAAAGCAAAGCTTGCTTAAAAACTTGAAATGCAATCACTCCCTTGCATTTTTCAGTGTAGTTTCTTATTACTGTGCAGAGCTACTCATGAGTTTTGGAGCCTGCAGACCCCAATCAATTCCCTAGTCTACGCAGGCTGGCAGTGAGACCATACTATGCTTCAGTTTTTCCTCTCTGCAAAGGGGGGAATCACAATGCCCACCGCACTGTGCCTCGAGGCAGGAACACAATGCCTTGGCATCATCCTTCAACCACACAAAGCCTGAGTGCTGCTAAAGGGCACTTTTCCTGATAAGCTCATCTGAAGCCCTGATGCTATCAAAAGAGGCCAACCCCAACAACATGCTAATCAAGAGGGGCAGTTACTTGCCAGGGAGGCCTCTTGGCTCAGCCTTCCCCACCCCTGCCACAGTTTTTCCTTTGAGCCTGGAGCTTCCCTTACTTTCCCCTTCATTTCCCTGCCACTTTTGCCAGCTGTGCTGTCTCTCCTGAGCCCCCTCATTCCTCTCTGTATACCCTCACCTCTCCCTTGTCTTCACCCTATTTCCTTCTACCTTCTCTGTCCTTTCTCATTCTGCTGCCTTCCCAGTCTCCTTGCCCATCCATCCAACTGCACCTTCGCCTCTCCCTGCATTTACCCCTTGCCCTTTCCCTTCTTCCTCTCTAGGTCTCTTTGTACACACCACCTCTGCCCATCCATATAAGGGCAAATGTGGAAGGAAACTTGTATGTCTCCAACTTCAATTTAACTTGGGAAATGGGATCCAGCAGCCCTGTTCCCATCATCTGAGAGGCTCCCTGTAGCAGCCCTGTGACCAGATGAGACCTGACCTCGCTTTGTAGAGTTACAGTCTCACTTTGTGGGACTCAGTTTCTGTCCCTATTTTATGGATTTAAAAACAGAGGCTTTACAGAATTAAGTGCTTTCTGCACAGATCTACCAATAAACCAGTGTACAGTTTTGCACTGCATGGAGACAGAGTGGACCCCAACCTCTGCAGCTTCCAAACTGAGAACCACGTGAATGGTTGACAGTTTAGGACAGATTGTATGCGGGCACCTGAGTTGGAGTTTATGATACATTGTGTGCCGGTGTGTTCCTGCGGGTGGGAAGTTGAGTATGACTGTGATGACGTGTGATAGAGTGTGTGCCATTTCACGTTTGCAGTTGTACACCTGGGTTGTGACTGCGCAGTTACAAGATCTATGTCCACACTATCGTGTATGGATTTTCCATACACATAACAGGGTGCAGTTAGGCAGTTAGTGTCCAAGTGTTACACTGTACTGGCATCTATGACTGTTATCAGTGATTGGTCGTGGCTCTAAATGATTAGGCACCACTGACTATAAGCTAGGTGTAAGGGACTGTGAGTCCTTGGACACATGTGTCCCCAGATGTCCCCCGGTGTGTGGAAGTACACGTGGTGGGTGTACTCAGGTCACATTGGACAGTTACCATGCTTGCTTACACCTGTGTGCACGTCTCTCCCTGCTAGGCCATTGCCCCTCACCTCCACCTTCCCAGAGCCATCGTCCACCATCCTGAGCTGGGCCGCTAGCTCAGGCTGGTTGTGCAGCTTTCCCACATCCAGCTTGGCCTGAATCCGTGTACCTGAAGGTGGGGCAGAAATGTTAGGGTGCTTCTCGCTCCAGTCCCACCACTTCATCACCTTCCCTGGGACTCAGGTACCTGCCCACTCGGTCCCTAGCCACACCCCCTTACTTGCTCGTAGGTTCTGTCCCAGCCAAGCTCCGCCCAGTCCTGCTCACTCATCCTGCTGCCCCGAGGATTCTGGCCAGGCCTCCAAGCCACCTAGGCTCCGCCCCTAGGCCAATCCCCGCCCACCTCGCGCGGTCACTTCTTCTCACCCGACCCGCTGGGCTTTTTCCTGCCCAGATCTTTAAACCATGTCCGGAAGAGTTGCTTGAACGCGGCAGACTCGGCCCCATCGTTCACCACTTCCACGTTCGTGTAGGTCGGGTAGCCCTTGGCCCTGATGAAGCCCTGGGACGGGGCTAATGTCAGACCTGGCTCTAGGGCCGTTGCTTTGCTCTGTTCTCCGGGATTTCCCGCTTAGACAGCCAAACTCAGAGAAATGTTAATTAACCAAGCTCAAGACCCAATTAACAAGCCGAGGTTGCCACTACTGACTTCTCTGAGGTCCCTGAGCACCCCTGTAGCCCCTAGCCCAGGGAGGAGCCGACTATGACAATCCTCGCAAAGCTTGACCAGAGCCCGCTCAGCAAGCCACCTCCGAAAACGAGTGGTGCCCTATCGCAAGCACCCAGACTTGAGGAGGGGCCGCGGCTCCCGTTCGGATATGGTGTCTCAGGTGCCCCCTGGCAGGATTATCCATTTCTACCCCCTGGGCTGGACTCCCTCCTCTCTGAGATCCCAGGGTGTCCAAGTTCTCCTACTTGAACTGTGAGGGAGGGGCGCTTTCCTTAGGCCCAGGGCAGGCTACTCCCCATCAGATATCTAGGCAGGCTGCTTCCCTAATCACTGTCTTTTCCCCTGGGTAGTGCTGTGTTCCTCTCAGACCCAATCCCAAGGGCCTCACCACAGCCCTGCTAAAGGCAGCCTTTTTCTCCTGGAGACTGGACCTACGACCACGCCACATGTAGATCTTGAAGCCACACTGGTCCAGTATGTAGCAATGCTAGGAACAAGGACAAGCTGGTCAGTGGTTGGTTCAGACTGGACTGGCTTGTAGAGTGGGGATGGTAGGGGTTTTGGGCCAGGCCTTCCTCACCTTATCCTGCAGTAGGTCCTGGGTCAATGGACAGGTTGCCAATTCCTGAACTACCAGGTCCTTGCCCCTCTCATAGACACTGGGAGATAGGCATGCAGGTTTAGGACGCTCAGCCTCTCTCTGGCTGGTCCTTAGGGCTTCACCACAGCTCTGCTGAAGAACTAGGGCTTTGCCCTAACCTCTTTAATACTTCCACATCTCCAGAGACAGGCAACATGGGATTAGAACCCTGATCAAACCCTAAGTGGCTCCCTGATTCCCCTGGGGCCTTATCTTCCTTCTGTACAATGGGTCTCGGGAAGGCTGCCATACATCATGGTATGCAACAGCACAGGATGGGCCCACAGGATCCATCCCAGAAACCCACTTGGTTTTTCTGGAAGGCTTTCTAGAGACGCTGTATTATTGCAGTAATGATGGACAAGCAGTCCTGGACTGTCCCACCCAGCCTTTCTTCCCCCAGTTGCACTCACTAGTAGAGTCGGACATTGGCCTTCTGCAGCTGGTTGATACTCTTGTTGGGCCTAGCAGCCCGAAGGCCACCTTGTCGGCAGCCCAGCACAGCTTCCATGATCTGCATGAGGGCGCTGGCTCCAACCTCATCATCCACCACACCAATCTGTGCACGACCACCACGCTCCCTGTCCCGGAGGCTCCAGGTCAAGGCCAGGCCCTGTGGGAGAGGACCTGCAATCAAGGATTCCCCAGCATCCCCCTGTCCTCTTAGCCTATCCCAGATCTTTTCTGTCACTGTTCAGCTTGGAGAAGCAGGAAAGGAGGGAAGGGAAAGCTGGGGCCCTCTCCTTCTGGCATCAAGGAGGCTAGCAACTGCGCAAGGTCTGAACTTGTGTCTGGTATGTGCCTCCTCTTTGTGGAATGACCCAGCCTACTTCTTGGGATGGCCAGAGAATAGGCACCTGGAAGATCACACCTTGCCTCAAGCCAGGTGTCCCCGGTTCTTAGGGGCAGACACTGACCCGTGCTTTCTCGGGAATGCTGGTCTCAGGCCCATTCCACTGGATCATCACCTTGCCCAGGTCCAGCAGAAAGATGTCACCCTTATTAAAACTATTCCAGGACAGCTCCACCTGCCAGAGCCAAGGAGGGACAGAGAAGGAAACAGATATGTACCAGTAGCACTCAGAGGGGAGGACAGCTGGAGTGTGTCACTTGTATGCATGAGGCTATTGTGTTACAAACAAGGTGTATGTGTGACTGAAGTCACCGGTCATAGTGTGTAGTGTCAACCTTAAGCATTATTTTGTGTTGTGTGCATCTTTCACCATATATGACTGGGTCTATAACTGGCATGTATACATGTATGTGTACATATAGTGAGCTGTAGGTATGTGCTTATCTGTGTGTACATATTCACATACACATATCAAATCTGAACAAGTATATGTGCTCATAGTAAGAGTATATGTGTTCCTCTGTGGGAACAGTGTATACCTATGCAAAAGCGTAATGGCTCAGTGACACTTTTAACAATAAGAGGGATACTCTATAACTGGATAATAGGCGAAACCTTGGGTTGCATGGTGTCCCTGCATTACCAGAGAAGTATGATTGCTGATTCTGGGGGAGACAGTGAACAGCCTCTGTGGGACCATATGTATGTCACAGGGCTGTGACATACTGTGTGGATTGTAACATATATAATGGAAGGCTCACCATTTACACTCTAAACACTACACCTGCATGACCTTTACACCAGATGGCAGCAGCATGATTCTAACATGATCAGTATCTTGCATTAATTTCTTGACAGATAGAAGTATGGGGCATCTATGTTAATTTGTACAAGAGCACTTCACGGACTAGAGAAGCCCCTGGGATGACAGGAAGAGAGAGTTAGGGCACTAAGGTGACACACAATGTGTATGAGAACTGTGCACCTATCCCCCAGATATTCTACCTCCAAATGTCCTGCTGAAAAGCATCAGGTGCAGAATCTTCTGCCATACCTGCTCATCTGGTTAATGTTCTGGGGAGACAGAAGTAGAAAAAGCCCAGGGAACCTAGAGGCCCAGCTCTGCCTTCTCTTCTCCTTAGTCAAGATAGGCCACCTGAGGATGCTGACAGCTCTGCCCTCAGCATTGCCCACCAACTTCCACACCTCATCATACTTATTACACTGAGTCCAGGCCCAGTTCACAGGTCGCTGGCACCCCTGGTGCCCTCACCTCGGTAGCAGACACATGTTTCCTTCCTATGATGTGCAGCAGTCTCTGAATGTTATACATGTTGGTCTCCACATGTTGGAGGGTGGATCCCAGGTCTCCTTTCCTGTAGCTGAGGAGGGAACAGAGTCCCATGTAGAAACACTACTACATACAGAAATGAGTGTGATATGAGCACATGTACATAGACACATGGAAGATACCATATGCTTGTCAAATATATGCATGTGAGTAGATGTGAAAGTATATTTGTGTAAGAACATGGATGAACACGAGGCAGGAACATGCATTTGTTTATCTATATGTAGAGATATGTACAGAAACACACATATGTACACATACGTACACATTTAGTGTATATAGGTTTAGCTATGTGAATCTAGATATGAACTCACAGAAGCAGGTGACAGCATATATATATATGACTGGGCATGAACATCCATGTATGTAATATACATGTGCCCATCTCTGGGCAGATGTGTAAAGAGTAGTGTGTTCCTGTATGTGTACATATAATTCTGCACATGTATTCCTCTGTGTAACACACTATTTGCAAATGTGGGCCCCAACTATACAAAACAGATATGGTCATTATTGGCAGTTGCCTATGTTCAACCTAAATATCTTGCAATTATTCAATTTTCAAATTTTAAGCAATTTATAGTGAAGACATTTCTATCAGCAGAGAAACAAATAGCAAGCTCAGTTCAACATTGTTGTCCACTCCTAGGTACAGTATGCTCCCAACTTATGAATGAGTTCCTTTCCAGGAGAACACTCATAAGTCAAGTCATCTGTAGTCTGGCAAAGTGACAGAAATATGCACATCCCATTGCTTTTGCTTCCTAGCTGTGCCCTCCACGTCAGCACTGCTTTTCCTCTTGCTTCCAGACTTCTTGGGCTCTGACTGAGCACTGCACTACTGTATACTATTTCAGTATACAGGAAGCACACAGCAGCAGAACTCTGAGCTACTTCTGAGACTATTCACATCTATGAATGTTGGTAATGCAGGTCCATTCATATCTGTGAAAGCTCGTGACTTGGATGTTGGTAAATTAGGGACTTACTGTACACACCGAAAGAAAATGAAAGAACTTGTCTGCAAAAGTTGTAGAGAAATGCTCATAGCAACATTATCAATAACAGCCAAAATATGGAAACCCAAACACCCATTAAGTGCTGGGGAGATAGCTCAGTAGAATAAGTGCTTGCCTGGCAAGTGCAAGGGCCTGAGTTCAATCCCCACCCAGTTCCTCAAAAACAAACAAACAAACAAACATTAAGTGATAGATACATAAGTAAAATATGGTATATAAATAAATTGGATACTGTTAGGCCACAAAAAAATAATAAACCAGTACAGCACAGATGACCCTTGAGAACAATACACTAAATGAAAAGCACCATAAGAGACCACACATTGGATGGCTCCACTTAGAAGACAGGGCAACATCAGGCAAATGCATAAATACAGTGAACTGGTGGTTGCACAGGCAAGAGGAGTGCTGGAGCTAAATGCAGAATGACTGCTGAGTGGTTTGGAGCTTCACTTTACAGCGATGAAAATTTCTAAAACTGATTGTGGTGAGGGCTGCATGAACCTATTAAAGATCACTGCATACTTAAATGAGTGGTTTGGGTGGTATGAATTGTATCTCAGCCACCCCCCCACACACACTATATTTAGCAAATGAAGGGTGGTCACCCCCATGGCCTCTCCTCAGCATAGATGCCACCTCTCTGTGCTTCCCTTCCCACCTGCACTCACATGACTCCAGGGTGGAAGTAGCTGTGGAAACAGTCTGACTCATGGCCCTGTGCTTCTCGATGCTGCACCATCCGGTCACCAAGGGCCTCTTCCAAGAGCTGCATGAAGGCATCTGCGGCTCCCTGGGCCTCTATGCCTGCCTCCTTCCCAATCCAGTAGTGCAGGTTGCTGGATATTTCCCATGTGGCCTTTGGACTCTGGGGAACCTAGAGTCCAGGTGTTTGCATATGTGGGAAGGGGTCAGAGGATGTCCAGAGGGTCACTGAGGAGACTTGAGGCCAGAGCTTTCACTGATAGGAGATGATGCAGAGCATGGCTTAGTGGCCTCAAGGCAGAAACCTACTTGTAGAAAGGGGTTCTAGGGCTCTCAGCTTGCCTCTCTTCAAGGTACAGCTGTGTCTGCACCCTGGGCTCTCCAGCACTGGACTATGTCACACCCTCAAACAGACTCTTCAAGTGACTCACATGGAGGATGATGTAGCAGTACTTTTCGAAGAAGCTCCCATAAGCCCTCTCAGGCACTGGCACCATCTTGAGGTTCTGGGAGAAGAGGGCACCAAATGACAATTCAGAGATCCCTGTACCCACGAACCCCACATGGATGGGGGAGGAGAGAGTACTTAGCTAGGGGTTTGAGAACCCAAGTTTCAGTGACCCCCACACTCTTCCAGGTTACCAGGTAAGCTGATTGTGCTCCTCACCTCAATGATCCATATGTGGAGGTTTCTACGGCTGTCAATGGCTGGGAGGTCTTTGTTAGCATCCATCCTAGACCAAGCAAGAATGGGGTGGGCAAAGGACAAGAGCCAGAGTCCTTAGGCTGGAAGCCAATCCACAGGCTTCTCTTTGTGAGAATGAAAATTTCTAAAACTGATTGTGGTGAGGATCCTGTACTCTGGATTCCTCGCAAGAATTCTCCCCACCTACATCTCCCTAAAGTCTAAAATCTGTATTTTATATTAAGGACATACCATAGAAGTCTCATGTGTTTGGAAGGTGAGTGGCTCATAGATTAGTCCGCAGATGAGTTCAGCAGCTGAGTGTGCTGTTAAAAGTTGGTCATGCTTTCTAGAGGAATGAATTAGGAGGGCTCATCTCCCTCCCCAGCTCCTCCCTTCTCTGCTTCCTCACCACCACGACGTGAGCAGATATTGCTTTGCACCAGGCCTTTCCACTATGCCATTTCTGCATTTGAACCTGATAGCTGTGGACTGAAACGTCCAAAACATGAGCCAAAATAAATCTATCCTGTAAGTTATGAGTGTGAGGTATTATTTGTGTCCCTTTGACAAGAAAATGACTAAGACAACCATAGAACATGATTTCATTAGGAAGGGTCTGTAAATATGCGGATAGTGGTGAACCAACAGGTGTGTAACTAGGGACCTAGTTTGTCTATAGGTGTGCACTTAAAATAGACCTGATGACTCTGTGCAGAAGCAGCCATGGAAGCCAGCAAAACTTCTGCAAATAAGGAGCTAGAATCAGGCTTGGCAGTCAAGGATAGTCACTGTGAACAGAACAGATCCAGCATACAGGGACAGGTTCTGCAGACAAGCACACCCTCTGGAAATGGGACTCAGTCCTACAAAGACAGGCTCTCCACACAAGGATAGAGCTTCAAATAGACCTAGATTTTCCTGACAAAGTTAGGATCAGGCTGTGTAAACAAATACAGAACCGACGAAGTGTGAAGCCTATGCTGACAGAAAAAGGCTCTGCAAACAGGCTTTGGTTTTGCAAACAGGGACAGCTTCCCCAGTTGCAGCGGGTTCAGGTTCTTCTGATGAAAATGAATTCTGCTGACAGAGACCATCTGTGTGTACAAGGACAGCCTATGCCAACAGACACAAGCACCACAGAGGGAAATTCAGACAAGATGGGGAGGCAATGAAGATTGTGAACACTGATGAAAGCTCTGCTAGCAATTCTGCAAACATGCCTGCAAACAGGTTCTGCAGGCATGGAGATTGACTGAGAATGGCTCTGCAGTATGGATAGGAATAAGTCCTTAAGACAGGGGCTCTGTGTAAGAAGCAGACTATAGATATGGACAGATATATGTGCAAACAAACTGTGTGAACAGGCGCCATATTTTTGGCCTATGAAAAGCATTCCAAGCAGAGGCAGGCTCTTGAAGTAGCCAAAGGCTCTATAGACATGAACAGAGTGTCTCAGTTACTTTTCTCTTATTGCTGGGACAAAATACCTGACACCCAAAATCAAGGAAGGAAAGGTTTATTTAGCTCATAGTTTGTGGTGGTTTCATTCCATAATCAGCTGGCTCCCAGGCAGAGTGGCACAGGGCAGAGGGCAGCAGTTCATGGAGGCAGAAAATAGCAAAACAGCAGGAGCTAAAACACAGGGGCAGAAAGCTCTATCCCTTCCTCCTTTATATCGCATTCAGGCCATCTGCCCCCAGGGCAGGTGTAGCACTCACACCCATAATTCCAGCATTGAATCATGAATTAATCACAAACTCTAGAAGCCTACCATAACATGACTGCATAGGTCTCTGGGGAGACATCTAAACTCAAACCATAATACAGGGTCTGTATTGAGCTGTGAAAAGACACAGTCCTTAGAGACAGAAAATTCAGACAAGTAAAGGCTTTTGAGCCGACATGAGTTCTGCAAGTAGGCAGGCTCTGGTAATAGTTATGGTTTCTCCAAAGGAGAGCTGATGAATGAGCAGTAAGGTCAGTTGTGTGTGTAAATATACTTGCTCCAGACGTGGGCAAGATTGTGAAGTAGGGAAGGGTCCAGTAGAGAACTCCAAGTAGAGCAAACAAAGACGGCCTCCACAGAAGAAGGAGTGTTTGGGAGCAGGTAAAGACTTCAACAAATAAGGACGGTCTCTGCTAACAGATGCACAGGCCAATGGAGTAGTCTGTGTGGCCAGGCAAAGGCTCTGCAGATGAGGATGCACTCTGCAGACAGATCCCAGTGCTTGCAAATCAACACAGGGCAATGGTAAACTCTTCACTGAGACAAACCCTATGAGCAGACCCAAGGGAATTTTTACCCAGGGAAATTTCAATAGGCTGCACAAATGGGCAAAGGTCATATAAAATGTCATAGGTACTACACAGGCTGCAGAAAAAAGAGAGAAAAGGCTGTCCCATTGGGGACATAGTCTGGAAACAGAAACAGTCATTGTAAAGGAAACAGGTTCTGCTCACAAGGACAGGTACTGTAAACAAAAAACCACTTGGCAAACAGTGAAATGTCTGTAGGCAGAAAGAAATGTCTCTGACTGAGACACCAGACAAGCTCTGTGGACAAGGACAGCTGTGCATGTAGGCCACTTCCACAAAACAAACAAATTTTATACACAGAGAAATAGAGACAACATGTTTAAAGAGACCTAGACTATGAAAACAGTTACAGGCTCTAGGCAAAAGCAACCAGGCCCTCCCAGCAAGACAAACCTTCCATAAATTCAGAACAGAAGCTATACACAAGGACTCTGAGGACCATGGCAAACTTTACAGCAAGCAATAGACTCAGTGGATATGAAAACTGGACAAAGAGGGTGAAAGTGCGTGCCCTCAATGGGCTTTTGGAACAGGGCTGAACTCTATACATAAAGGCTCTGCAAATAACCACAGGATTTGCAAACAGACTTAGCTAGGGTTTGTGCTCTGTGGTTCTGAGGGTTCAGGGGAAGGAGAGAAGCAGGGAATGAGCAATCCCTGGGGAAGGCAAGGCCTCTCAGGCCTGTTGATTTCCTTTACATCTCAGCATCTCATGCTCAGCTGCTTAAGGCTTTCCTCAATCACTCTGGGAATGTGTGAGGTTCATTCTACAGCTAACCTGAATTTCACTAGTTGCAGCTTCTCTCCTTGCCGCTGTATGCTAAGTAGATGCAGAAGTCACCTTCTGAGTCTGTCACTCAGGCAGTGCTGGTGTGGTGGTGGCGGCTCTTCTCCTCCACCGGATGCACTGTAACCCTGTCATATCAACAGCAGTAACCCTCGCCTGAGCTGCCCCTCCATGAGTAGGGGAAACACGGTAAGATGAGGGACGTGTTGCAGAATGACAGGCACTGCTCCAAGGTGGCTCGCAGTAGCTCACATTCCTACTCCTTTGTTCTGGTGCTGGAGGTGAACTCACAGCACATAGTCCACAGTGGGCAGAGAAAGGGGCTAGTCAAGGCTGAGTCATATGCATGGCCGTGGGGTAGGGTGGTTAGATCTGCAGGTAGTCATCACGGCACACAGCCGCCACCCCAGCCCCCACAGAAACTATGAATGTCGCTGCCTCCCGGTGCTGAGATCACAGGGGTGCACAGAAAAGATAGTTTTTGAGTGAGTGAAGCTTGTTACCCTGTGACCAACTGAGCAGACATGAGTGCAGGAGTCACCCATGCACCCCGAGTGCATGGTTGCAGCAGTTACTAGCTCACTGGTATGACAGGCAGACACAGGGGCCATGAGATGATTATCTAAAGCAACGGAAAGCCTGGTGCCATGAATAGCGTGTAGGGAGATGCGATGGTGAACCTGCAGCGGGACACTGAGTGACAGCCAGAAACAGTGACCAGTGGCAGGGACCAGATCTAGGTAGGAAGTGACTAGAGATTTAAACAGACAGGAACTGTGGGAGGTAACCCATGTGGCACCCATAGAGGAACAGGAGGACCGACCAGCCTGGGGAGAGTGGCAGCCAGGGTCCCATGTGGGGCAGAAAAGTCAAGCTGGTCCCCAGAAAGTTGGGACTAAGCTGGTTTCACTGTAGATGGGGCAGCATGACCAGTAGGATGCTGGGAAGGTATCTGAGGGTCAGGTCCATCTTGGGCTGCCAGGACTAAGGCCCTGTGTCCAAGTCACTATGTGCACTCTTTCCAACTGGAGTTGAGGGGAAAGGGATGTTCAAAGAGTTGGGGGTCCCTTTCTCCCCTATTACCTTCTTCTTCCCCTTTTTCCCCTATTACCTTCTTCCCCTTTCTCTTCAGGGGCCTCTTTCCCCTGAGCACCTCTTCTAGCCTTAAGCCTGCCACCACTAACATGTCCTCTTTCCCCTGTGGAATTTTCTTCAGTAACCACCTGTAGTGGTCCTCCCCACCAGTGCCTTTCTCCCCAAGGAAGTTTCTTCTCTTTTCTGTACTCCTCCTTTCACAGGCTCCTCCTCCTCCATCCCCTCCCTCCCAACTCTTTTTCTCACCTAGGTTCCCCTCTCCCTGCTGGGTGGCTCCCTTTCTCCTCTGAAGGGCCCCTGTGCCCTCCAAGTGCCACTTCCTGTCCAGGTGCTGGACCCCCCCTTCACTGCAGTGAGACCTGCCTTACTTCCTCCTTGGGTATCTGTACCAGGTGGAACCTGATGTTACAGTGTTCAATTTCCAGCTTGGAGAGAGGGGGTGCTTGCTGGAGGGGAGTCAGGAGGGGTTGGGGATGAGGCTCATGCTCACTGCAACCTACCACTTTCTTCCTCTTGGGCCGGCAGTCACAGGTGCCCCGCCCCCCATCAGTTCACATACCTGCAGGCGCTGTTCACTGACCCCAGTTCTCGCGGCTTCTGCTCTGTGATGCTGAGCCAGGCGCTCTGTGTCAACCGTTACCCTGGCTTGTAGCAGCCCTCCCCTCCAAACGGGTGCGGTGTGGAGCCCCTTCTTGCTCAGGCCTACCTGCTGGAAACAGCTCCAGTGCCTTCTCCTGCTGTGGGCAGTGCTGAGCCTGGCAAGGGGCCGGGCTCTGCTTAATGTAACTCAATCTCAGTTCCCGCCCTACAGGACACAGCCCACCCCTTAGTGCTCAAGGCTGGACAGCCAAACTTAATCAATTCATTAGTCAGTCAACAAACATTGACAGAACTGCCTAGAAGCCAGCCTTCTTGCCTGTCTCTCGCCTTTCCCTCACACCCACAGGGCATCCCCTACCCAGACTGGAGCTGGCCCAAGGGACCTGGCTCCTCCTCCTGACTCTGGCCTTGCTCGAGGAGTGTGCTGCTGCCAGTGGGTGGCCTGGGTCACCCCCTTTATCTCTTGGCCTCCTTGGCTCAACTTTCACCCTTTTACACCAGACAAAGGTGATTCCCCTTCCCAATTTTTAAGAATTGTAGTAAAAAAATCCCAGTGGATACACCTAAATCCATGGGTGCTCATGACCCTTCTATACAGTGAAGCTGCATTTGCATAGAACCTGTACACATCTTCCCACATACTTAAGTCATCTGTAGGTTACTCATACCTAATCCAATGGAAATACCATGTAGTCATAGCACTGCATTGTTTAGAAATAATAACAAAGAAAAAATAACTGTATATATTTAGTACAAAATTTATTACACAAGTAGTTTTCCATCCAAAGTCAGTTGAATACACAGATGTGGAGCTTGCAGATTTGGAAGGGTAACTACACTTAAAATCTACCGTCTTGAACATTTCTAACATTCAGCTCTGGCATGAAGGATATTCATCACCACTACCATTCAGCTCTGGAAGGCTTAATCAGGCAAAGCTGAAACTCTGCACCCATGTATAACTCCCCATCCTTCTCTCCACTGTTCCATCTGCTAGGATTGTGATCATCTAGAGAAAAGTCCCTCACTTCAGTATGTGACACTTGGTCAAATTAATCTGCCTCTGTTGGAAAGCTTCCATGCTAAAGCTAGAACAAAGCCTCAGAATGCTCCTCTCCCTCCTCAAGTGTTGTCTTACCCAGAGATGCCCAGTTCCAGCTGGTCAGCCTGGCATTCACTGTTTCCCACCCAAAGGCCTCCCTTGGTTGCTTCCCAGGCACACTCCCTCCTCAGTCTGCTCCTGGGCCAGCTTAGATTCTGCAGCCCAGATAGAAGGCGAGCTCTTTTTGGGCAGCATTACTGCCATATCTGTGTCTAG
>PVKA01017711.1:0-45211 GCA_004027165.1 Ctenomys sociabilis
GAGGAAGGAAGGGAGAGGAGGAAGGAGGAGAAGGGAAAGGAAGAGGGAAAGGAGGGGAGGGTGCGCGCGAGGGAGCCATCCTTGTTTCTCCCTGTTACTCTGTCTGGACCGCTGCCTATTGGTGCCACAACCCACATTCGGGGCCGCTTCCACGGGCAAAGTGTTCCACACAAACACCCCCCACAGACCCAACCAGAGGCTGCATCATTAATTTCCTAGGAGCTTCGGGATCCAATCAAGTTAACCAGGAAGATCAACCATCACCACAGTCTTCTCTCTTCCTTCCGATGCTCTCTCCCCTGAAGCAGCGTCACCATAATAAGAAAGGTTTTGTAGCTCCAGAAAAGTATTAGATTTTTTCACAAGAATTATATTACTTTATCCAGCAACTGCTTACTAAGCATCCAGAATATTTAACTTTTTTAATGTATTTTTATTACAGGGTCTACAAGGTCTCACCACACAGACCAGACTCTGCAGTGATCCTTCTGGTTTTCAGCCTCCTAAACGCTGGGATTAGAGATGTTCACCATCACGCCCAGTCTTGATTGCCATCTCAGCGCCCTGGAGGAGCGGCGGGCAGGGATTGAACCCTGGCCCCTGCCTCTACCCAAGCAGGCGCTTCAATCCACTGAGCTATCTGGCCAGCCCTTAAGCATCCAGAATGAGCCTCTTCAAGTTGAATTTAATGTGAAAACGAAGCCGACATGGCTCCGAAAGTCAGCCAGGCTGTGTCTGCTGGTGGGTGTTGGAAGGATTTTTCTTTCTCGCAGCACGTAAACATTTCACCCTCACTATGTGGGAAGTACCGTATCGCCGCAGATACCTACGCAGGGCGCAGAATAAGACCATGTTCATTGACTTGTAGCAAGGGGACACCCAGCCTGCTGAGAGCGCGCACGACGTCAGCTGCACTTTCTGCAATGCACGCAACTAACACTGAGTAGTTAATGAAGTACGCGGGAGCTCAAAGGTCGTACAGTTATTGTCATCTTAATGTAAAGTAAGGAATTATTTTTGGAAGATATTTTTTCTCCAGGAATGTATTTTCTTATTAGTAGAGTTGATACGCAGCCACCTTTTAAACTGAGCCTTTGTTTTTGGATACAGAAGTTATAATCCCAACCTGGAAACTGCCAATGTGCATTTCACATGTGCCCCTGTCGCGGTAGCACAGCTGTAGTCACCTGTGCGATCTGGGAGCACATAGAGGCAGTAAGATACTTGCCGTGATAGATTATATACTGAGGTAAAACGTGCACCCGCAGCAAGTGGAGAACAGCTGAAGGCCACACCCGGGACTGGCGTCCTTCTGAGAAATTGCATCTAGACATTAAGGAGCCGAATGATCTGTGTTTATAAATAGAGTTTGAAAAAAGAAACCCACAGTGCACACATACATCAGAAAAAGAAAATAATGTAGCAAACCAACAGGACATAGCAGCAAGGAAAAGTCTTCCAGTAGGACCGTAAGGGACAGTTGGATTAATCTCACGATGCATCAGTAAACTTAGTATTAGAATGTTTAGACAAGCTTTTTCTTTCCTGAAGTGTGCATACATTTTTTGGCAAGTTCTGTACAGTTGCCTTCCACATGTGTTTACAAAAAGGAGTTTAAAAATTCTATGAGGTTGTAGGAACAAGTAAGAAAGACTCTCTAGTACATGCATTGATACATTTATTCAACTCTTGGTAAAACGTAAACATACATCCCTGCTTCAGGCAGTATGAATCGTACCTGGTTGTTCAATGTATTAAATGACCCATTTTAGCTGAAACATCTTTGATCAGCCAGTGATTGGAAACAAAAGATTAAAGGGAAACCATTTGTGGCCTTGGAGTTTTCAAAGAATCACTGTGCCGTTTATTTTCATAAAGTGCATTAATTTAAGAAAATTACAAATGATTTCTGAAAAGCCACTCTATCAAAATATTGGAGAGACATGTGCCACAGAAGACAGAAAGATCAAGCTGAGTACAATGTGGGCTGAAAGAGCCCCGTGATCTTATTAATAATGAAAAGATGCAAAGTTATGATCAGATGAAATTTATTCGAACCTGAAATGCTGGAATTAATTTGTGACAAGTTTCATTCTTGCGACTTTAAAGAGCACTTGAAGGCACAGGCTCGTTCTTTTTCTTCTGGTGCTAAAACTATGAAGTCACGCATGACACTCGGCCACACAGCACTACCCTTATTAGACTTGCACTCGGAATTGGGCTCATGGCTGATTAATAAATTGTTTCTGAAGGTTTTAAAAAATAAATTTCTGGATTCTCATTCATTTTGTCATTAAAAATAATTGCAGAATACATTCGTCCTGTTCTCCACGGACATTTATCTCAGGCAGCCACACCACTCATACCTATGAAGTCCTGTCCTGTTAGGAGAGTGTGGACTAGGTTAGTCACTGGACATCAGAGCTACCCTCAACAGATTGCTCATCTCAAAAACAATGGCTCATAAATGGACATTTCAGGAATAATAAAATCCCTGAAGCGCCTATGCGTCCTTTGATAGATGGATGAAGGAAGAAAACCTGGTATTAATGCACAATGGAGCACTACTCAGCCCCAAAGAAGGATAAGCTGGAGTCACTTGTAGGAAAATGGATGCATTCTACCATGGTGTTAGATGAAATAAATTAGACTGACAAGCTTGAATACCACGTGTATTTTCTCTTTGGATAAATACAGACAAATGATAGACAGTCAGAAGTAGGAAGACAGATATCTCTCACATGTGCAAGAGACAGAGAGAGGAGGGAGGCAGAGAGGACAGAGAAGTTGTCGAGTACACCGGCTGAGGAATGCAAGCCTAAGTCCTGTCCGTGCGTATTCATACAAAAAAGAAATCTGAGCAAAGATACTGCCCTAGATGTCAAGGTCCGAGGCAGTGGGCCTCAGCCACCTGCACAAGAGATGAGCCACAGGTCTAACGGAGAAGCTGCTCCCCTAGCCCGCTCCCTAGAGATGTGCAGCACTGTCTCCTCTCGCTCCTCTGCAGGCGTCTTGGAGACACATTCAGGGGAGGCCCCAGAAGGAGGAATGCATGGGCAAGAGACACACCTCTAGTGTGCAAGGGTGTTGTGCCTTTACAGGAAGGGGCAGGACTCCCTAGGTATGCGCTATTGTGGCTGCCTGCAGTCCAGCAGGGATGAAGGAGAGGCCCAGTGGCTGCTGCTCTGGGGAGGTCACTGGCCCACTCCACAGCCTCGGGGATTGGTCCAGAGGACCTGCGGCAGCCCTCCGCTGCACGAGCCGAGCTGGCCTGACTTTCTGCTTCTCAGGGATTAGGACCGTAATGAAGAAACCTGCATCGGCATCCGGACTGTCCCTTCCCTATTTTTCTTTTTTGATATAAAGCAATTCCTTTTGATGTTTTTTGGGGGGAGAGAGAGAGAGAGAGAGAGAGAGAGGAGGAAGGCAAGGGAAGGGAACCGGAGGGACTAGCAGGGGAGGGGAGTTGTTAAAAATGTCATTAACCATGGATGGAAAACATAGTCACAGTTGTTTTCAGAAAACCATAGCATCCATGAATTTTAGAATGCCATCGAGTCCCTACTGTCACAGAGCACAATTACCTAACTGTGTCTCTCTCTCACCATTCCACGTCACGCTGGAGAAATGATCATATTGCTACTCAAATAATATTTGTTGCTTTTTCATATATAATTTTAGAGGAGTGCAGATATTAGATTTACAGTCAGAATGGAGAACGTCCCTGCCCTACATGCGTATTGTGCCTTTTTGCTAGCACCTTAGACTAGGATAGCACAGTTGTCGTAGTGAAGCAGCCAGTGCAGACTCACCGTTGATAACCAAGACCTAATGCATTTAATTCCATTTACATTTCACTCCTGTCGATCTTCTCTTGCTGTTAGTTGAATTTCTTTGGCCTCCTCTTGGCCTGGGACAGCGTCTCAGACATTCCACGGTCATGCTGACTTTGAGAGGTTGGAAAAACATTGGTAATGGGCTGATACATTTCTTGTGGTTAGGCAGAGTCTATGTGTTGTTGGGAAGGGGACCACAGGGGTGAAGTGCCCTTCACATCACCTCTGGAAAGGATGCACGATCCCTGGGTGACATGTCACTGTGACTTCGAGTGGTAGCAGGTCCCAGTAGCCAGGGCCAGCTTTCCCAGCCACAGAGTTGCTGTGTCTCCTCTTCACCATACCCTGGCCATGGGAGGAAGCCGCTGGGCCACTCGTGGAAGGCACAGGGTCTGCTCATGGAAGTAAGTTATTGGGAATTCTTCACAGGAGATCCAATTTACTCAAATATTTATTTATATCAGCATGAACTCATAGATATTTATGCTGTACTTTGGGGTTTATAATCCAGTGTAAATTTATTTATTTACTTGCTCAAATTATTTTATGTTAATTCCTTGGGATTATACACACAATAATATCATCTGCAAACAAAGAGAGTTTAATTTCTTCTTTGCAATTCTGAATACTTGCCATTTCCTTTTTTTATCTATTGCACTAGCTAGAAATTCTAGTATGATGTTGAATCAGGACTGGAAGAGAACTTTTTTCCTTCTAACTGATTTTAAGAGGAAAACATCTAATGTTTTACCATGCTTTCTAGACAAAGTTGAGGAAATTCTATTTACATTCTTCGTTTGCTGAAAATAGTTAACATGCAAAGATGTTAGGCTGTGTCAAAGTCTTTTTTCTGTGCCTATTGGTATAGTCATGATGACTTTCTTCTTTAGACTGTTGGTGTGAAAAATCAGATAATTCATTTTTGAATCAGCCCTGCATATTTAGGATAAATCTTACTAAGACTTCTTATGTAAATTAAAAAATATAGTTTTAGATGCTTATATATTTTATGTTGAGGATTTTGCATATCTATTCTTTTTTTGCTTTTTTTGTATTTTTGTAGTTTTACAGGGTGTTCAGGATCTCACTACTAGATTGGACTCATAGTGATTCGCCTGTTTTCAGGCTACCAAGAGCTGGGATAACAGATGCACGCCACCACGCCCAGGCCCCTGGGGCAGAGCTGGCACAGCAGGCCCAGGGATTGAACCTTGACCCTTGTTCCTGCTTGCAGGTGCTTTACTCTGCTTAGCTATTTGGCCTGCCTTTTGCATATCTATTCTCAAGGCATAGTGGTGTGCAGTTTCTATTTCTCGCGTTGGGAATGTAGCTCAATGGCACCACCCCTGCCTGGCAGGCATGAGGTCCTGAGTTTGACTTCCAGTACGAGAAAAAATGAAAAAGTCATTTTTTATGCCTATATCTGGTTTTTGACATTAGAGTAATGTCAGCTTTGTAGGATAATTTTCATATGCTTCTGCTTACTGAAAGATAGTGCACAGCAGTGATGGCAAACCATGTAGGGCTTTCAGTGACAGCAAACAGTTGGCTACAGCATGCATGCTACAAGTTTGGCGCAACTGGTACCAGCAATCAGTGCCATTACTTATTTAAATATCTGATGGACTTAGGGTGAAATAGCTGCTCGTGCTCTTCCTTATGTTATGATTGTAACTATCGATATGATGTCTTCAGTGTATGTTTGCCTACTCAAAGTAGCTCTTGCTTTTGTGGAAGTTTTGATAACATTTCCTTTTTTAATTTTATTTTACACCATTTGCATTCCTCGTAGGCAGTAGGCGCAGGTGCATGACACAGCTGGAGTATGTTTGAGGCCCTTCCCCACCTCACTCACCTTCTTCTCTCCATCTCTATGTTCCTTCCCCACTTTTCTCCTTATTATTACCATGTATAGTTTGCTTCTCTAAAAGTTGCTACTTTTGTGTAAATTATAAAAATTATATGCATAGTTGATCCTAATATTACTTGTGTTTTTAATTTTTTGATAAACAATGATTGCCATCTTCTTTTTCTGATGTTTACCATGTTTTCAATTCTCTATCTCATTTTATTTTTCAGCCTGGCTAAAGATTTCCTAACATTTTATTTTAATTCTAGTCCTAGTTTTCTTGTTGATCTTTTAAAATTATCAGTTTTTTCTTTTGTTTTTCCATTGTGTCCTTATACTCAGTTTCACTTATGTCTACTCCAATTTTTATTGATTTAAGTTAGTTGACTCTTCCTCCTCTATTTCTTAAATTAGGAATTTTGTATTATTAAATTTCCTTGCATCTCTAAAGTATTCATTGAATTTTCCTGCTTTAAAATTCTCAAGCACTAGCTATGTTGTATTCCATATGTCTTGATAAAAATATTTTCACTTTACTTTCATTAAAGTTATTCAGTTTCTCTTGAAAGTCATATTTTGCTAAAGTAGTCCTTTAGGATACTCTTCAGTGAACAAGCATTTGAATGTACTTCACACTAGTCTTGCCACGGAGTTGCACTTAATTCCTTTATGGCCCAAGGACATAACCTGTGGAGTTGTGGAGCCTTAAGGATCCGGTCTACTTTGGTGACTGCTCCGCATGAGATTGAAAAGAAAGGGACTTCAACTGTCGGACGCAGCCCGATGCACACACCAGAGAGGGGATGGGGACAGATAAACCTGTCCAGATCAAGTCCGCTCCTCCTGACTATCCGCCTGTTGACTGATGCGTTAGTGGAAGATGGAGCTAAATCCGACTCAAAACATGGACTTGTCCATTTTCCTTGTCTTGTCTTGGCATTTTTCACCTCACGCACTTCCACCTGCCACTGTAAGTGTGCAGTTCATGGAGACTGTTGCGCGTTCTTGGGGAGTTAGCTGCTGTACCATCACGTAACAGCCGTACTCTGCCTGATGATGTGCTGGATCCTGAAAACTGTCTTGTTACTCACAGTCTCTCTCTGAAGGAGTTGAGGTCTTGTGCTTTTCTTTATCTGTCATTCTTTTAACACCTTAGGGTTCTATGAGATCCAGCATAAGGTGGAAATATTGTTATGTTAAACTTATGTCTCGTACCTTGAAGCTACTGGCTATCACAGCTCAGCAGCGCAGCATTATGTGGAGTCCTGTGTGTTTCATCTTAGGGTCCCATGGTTATGTGAGAGCTCTGTGTCACTGCCCAATGTCACCAGTCACAGGCCTGAGAAGAGATTCCTTGTCAAATTTCAAAGTATAGTTTTTCCAAGTGCAGAGTACTTCTATGCCATTACAAAGTCAAAAGTCATAACGCAAATCATCTGAGGGCTGCAGCAATGCCCGGCCTGGGGGCAGAGTGCAGGGAGGGTAGCTTTCCCTGTCTCATCCATCACAATCTTCTCCTGAGCCTCATCACTGGTCTATGCCCTCCTCACATATTGCTCGGCTGCTTTGCTCCCTTTTTCATGAGACATGAAGGCTTTGGTGTTTACAAGGGAGCTGTGCCTTGTTCTCAGATGGGATCAGGCTCTGGGGAGGATTTCTCCCTTTGCAGAGTAGGCTTGATTACAGAAATATTTATTGTATGTCATCACAGTTGTTCGCCTCTTCCAGGGCTAGTTTTCATGGAGGTAACCTAGTGGGTTTCCTGGCTTTTCCTCTGAGATACAGCCACAACTTTCTCAAAAGGAATCTGTTGCATCCCAAGGAACTTGCCAAATAAAATCCCCAGTTATGAATATTTTGTCAAAGTTATACTTAAATTTCTGTCTCTGGATGATTTACAGTCTATGAAGTTATGAAAGGCAGAATTCTGCCATGAAGAACCCAGTCATGGACATAAAGAACCCTACATGACAGTCAGGTTAACTGTTGACTTGCTTGGCTTGGCCGCTGCCTGGGAGACTAGCAAGTGCATTTCTACATGTGTCTGCATGGCAGGCCGCGATGTGGCCTGAGGCCCACATCTGCTCCCCGGCCCCTTCCTGTTGGTGAAGTCTCCTGCGCCTTGCTCCCCTCACATGGTGACTTCATGCACTGTACCCTGAATGCCCTTCCACTCAGACGTGTCTGGCCTGGAGCCGGTAGGTCACAGATGGCGCCCTGTGAAGTCAAGAGCCACAGACAAGTACTGCTAACTGCGTGGTGTCAGGAATCCTGGCCAGGGAAAGCCAGCTGATGCACCGCGTCTCATTCTGACTGATAGGTGTCTTCTGAGAAGTTGAAGAGTGGAATAAACACCAATGGTGAGACAAGCATCAGCTGATTAGAGCCGTATAATTCCTAATTTTCACACCCTTTCTTTAAACAAGGAAACTTAGAGAACTGTTACATGCAGCTTATGAAAGCTACTATTACCATATATAAATATATCAATAAGGACTCTTTTTATACAAACCCACAGATAAACAATGAATATTTTTAAAGATAATATTTTAGTAAAAAACTGCAGCAAAAAGCAAGTAATATTGTTTTATATTCACCAATATTCCGAAAGTGCAGTGTGTAATTTTATTTAGCTGAGCTATAGAGTTGGAGTGCCTTCTTCAGTGTTTCCTGAGGGTCTGGCTTTGGCACTAGCTGCTCACAGTAGCAAAGTTATTCAGAAGATTAAAGCTGCAAAGAGCCAGTCAAGGAGCTCAGTGGATTAAAGCACCTGCAAGCAGGCACAGGGGCGAGGGGTTTGGCCTTGCCCCTGGGGCACGCTGAGATGGCAGCGGAGACTGGGCATGGTGGTGCACAGCTGTAATCTCTGTTCTTGGGAGGCTGCAAAGAAGCGGGTCACTACAAGTCCGATCTAGTAGTGAGACCCTGAACACCCTGTAGACTCTTATCTAAAATAAATTTTTGAAAAAGATTAAAGCTGCACATGACTGCAGAAGAAAAGGTTATGGCAAAACTCACAAGTAGGTCCACGTGTTGCTGAATGGCAGGTCTTGCTCCAAGAAATGTAGACAGGGCTGTCATCTTTCCAAGAGGATCACTGAGTGTGCTTATTTAAGCTGAACTATGATGCCACCAGGACAGATTATCTTACAGAGGCACCATCACACGTACACGCAGCCCACCCTGACCTGTCACTGTGTATGGCACAGCTGTGCTTTGGAGGAGATTTTTCTGTTTGCATGAACTGGTATAAGATTAGAAAACCACTTCTCTCCAAGCACAGAGATTGTCGCCCAACACCTACACTGTCAGACTGTCCTACTTAGGATGCTGACATTGGATCCAGTAAACTTTTACAATATGCAATGGGTGCTCATCTAACCCACAGAAAACTATGCCAAATATTCTTCATAGATCTTCTATCTGGTGACCAGAAATCCTGCAGGCAAGCTGAGAACACAGCGTGGTTCAGTGGTGTCCTCACTGCTTCCCGAACCTGCTTTAGTGACCTTGAGATGTCTTAGGAGCTCTGGGTAGCTGCTTATTTCTCCCTCCCCACCAAATCCCCTGGGTCAGACCCTCCACGTGGGCTGAAGCAGGAAGGTTTCCAGCCAAAATGCTCATGGGAACTTAGTGACTTCAGAGTATTTCATAGGATTCAGAAGTATTCTTTGTTTCACTTTAAACTTATTTCTTAAATTGCAATTGACAGAAAAATTACATATATTTCCTATATATAACACGTTTTAAAATATGAGTACCATTTTATATATTCAAAGCTTCTAGATCAATCTTTTTGACAACCTTAGCACTTATTTAGAAATATCTTTTGGCTACCTCAAATCATGATTTTTAAAAAATATTTTGCCTCATATTAGGAGAGGTACTTCATGAGAGGTACAAAGTTTAATTTAAATTACTGAATTGGGGATAACCAGAACCTTACTGCAATTCCTTCAGGACTTTTATGTGTGAGGAATTTAAATGGTTACATGAACTAAAACTGGAAGCATACATGAGAAATCTGGATTTGTAACTGAAAAGTCCTTTCAGTCGTACTTTACCTTGTGAGCTTCAGTACACTTGTGTAATTCGATCGGACAAAATGATTGAGACATTACAGGTTCTATTTTAGGAGCCCCTGGGTGACTGGTGCCATCAGCCAGCACACTTCCTGCTGCTGGTCAGACCTGCCCAGAGCGAGTCACCCTCCCGCCACGATGCCAAAGCTACAGTTTGGAAACCGGCTCTCTAGGTAATAGGTTTCTGACAAATTAATAATGCGATGCCTTGCCCGGCCCATGAGGTTTTCCATTATACGTTTTCCCAGCTGTTATTTACAATACGATGACAACTCACAATTTGTCAGGGAGTGGAGAACAGCAGAAGCTCTTGGGGGTGAGCAGACTGAGTTGCTCACAGGAGAAGGGAGGCCAGTGGCTGTCCCAAGGCTCCACGAGTCACTGCTTCTCCAGTCCTGCCTCAGGTTTTCATTCTCTTTTGTGACTATTTAATACATAGACTCGTGCAAATTCAAAGTGCAGGTGTGACACACAACTTTCCTGCCTCTGAATAGTCATCAAAATCTCTCAGAAAGGAAGGGTGGCTCTCACGCAACCTGTGGAGTCTCGAGCATCTCAAATACAGACTCACCAATGGCCAGCAGCCCCACAGAAATAGCGCTGTCTATGTCAAATGCAGCGCCCCAAACGGTGGCTGCATCTGTCTTCCAACATGGCGCTCCCCGAGAAGTGCGGCGCTTGTGCAATTATTAATTTGGAAGGTTGAGGATGCGACTGACTGGAAGAGGCTGGAGCACAGCATTCCAATCTGCTACCACCTGCTGGGAGACCCAGGAAGCTCTGTTCCATAGTTCAGGATATGCTGTGTAATTAATTTGCCGTGATGTGAAGCTGGAAACCTAGGTGCCAGCAGAAGAGGAAGCATTTCCAAGTAGTTATTATGCAGGAAAAGACAAAATCAAATTGTAAGTGACGTAGGAAAACCTTGGCTATGGAAGCACAGAGCACAGGACTAGAGCAAAGAGAAGCTCTAACAGTAGAGGATATGAGAAGAAAATTAAAAGCAAAACAATAGAGACAGAGGTGTTGAAATAAATACTAAGGCTTTGTATAGAGAACAAAAATAAAAGGAATGGTGCAAAGGTTTACTGTTGATAGTGTATGTAAAATCTCACAGGAGTGAAATGAAAGGGAGTGAAATCCTCCACAGCAGCCTTGGCTGGTGCTCTAACGCAGCTTCTTCAAAACCAGAGCCAGGCATAAGAAGATGGTGGAAAACTCTGCTGCCGAAATCTGGATGCCATCTCCATTCAATGCTGTGCTGTGAAACAACTGCTTATGAAAATGCCAGCCCCTCTCCCACCATGTTCTCTGCCCCCAAGAACAGCAAGCTTGCCAAGCTGAAAGCAAGGATGTTCTTGTACAACTGCGCATTGCCTCCCAGGTCTCTTCTTCAGGAGGGCTGAGTCTGAGGAGAATATGCAAAGACAGCTTCCGTGAGTACTAGTCAGGTACTCCCCTAGAAGGATGGAAACAGCTCACAGTGAGTGTACGTACCGCAAGATGGAGTTTTCTCCAGTGCCGAAGAAAAACACAACCACCAGGACACTAGCTGAATGTCCCCCATGTGTTAGAAATGAAAACTAACTCATTGTTATTAACTTCTCGTTAGTGAGTTTAAACATTGTTCTAACTCACGTCAGTGACCTGTGTCTTCATATTCTTACAGTTTTTCTTCTTGGAGCACTCTTGTTTTCCTGTTGATTTGTATTATTTTCATAAGATTTTAGATTTTAATTGTTGGTTAAAAGTTAATAGGTGTCACCCTCAAATGGCATCATTCTGTTATTCTTGTCTACAATGGGTAATCCTCCGGTTGAATGAAGTAGCGGCAGGCTTTCTTCATCTTACATTTTCTGACTTGGAGTCCTGTTTACGAAGCCCTCTTCTTCCAGCTACATAAAACACACCCCTGAGAGCTGCTTCAGAGGAGCAGAAGTTCTGGGCAGGGAGTGGGACAATTGAACCCTGGGCCTCCTGGGAGCGGGAGAAGCGTGCCACAGAGGTGGCCCTGTGTCGGAACTGGTGCTGAGATGGGGAAGACAGAGGGATACAAGACAAGGAAAGCAAAGAAAATGTGCCAGCCGAGCGCCTGCAGCTCCGATCAAGCAGGAAATCACGTGGACAGGTGAGCCATGGCCGCGCGTCTGGGCCTGCCTCGCCCGGGATGCACCTGCTCGAGTGGTAGAGCTCAAGCACGGCTACCTGCAGCCCTGAGCCCACTCACAGCCTCTGCCTCGGGGCATCCCTCATGGTGCGTTCTTCTCCCTGCCTTCTAGAATAGGCCTCCAGTGGCCCACTGAACCCCCGAGCAAATTGGAAAAGGAGCTCTGCAAGAGACCCCTGCTCTCCTCACTCGACACGGATCACGGACTGCTCCCCACACCCTTGTCCTCAAAGTCGGACCGTGGACGCAGGGTATTCGCAGCCAGGTGAGGGTATGAGGCATGCTGACTCTCCGGCCGTACCTCGCTGGCTGGAGTGGAGCCCACAGTTATAACAAGCTCTTCCAGTATACTGTGCATAAAATACAACTGGAGAGCAGGTGTGATATATTTTTTATTTCCTTATAATTTTTCCATTGGTATTTAGGTCTTACTGATAAGTATACTTTTGCATTCATATATAAAGCTATTTTGTATATATCTTAGATATTTAAATACAATATTTTCATATAATACACATTTTATCCACATAGGCCAGCTCCCCAGTGGCCATTAGAAAGCCTCCTCTCCTTCGTGACTCTTACGTAGGACTGTTTATTATGCTTGATGCTCAAACTCCAGTCAGCACAGCTGTACAGGACCCCACCCGTGCTGCACCTCTGTGTTTTGACTCACCCTTAAGTAGTGTCTCCCGAATTCATGTGCTCTGCTGAGCTTTGCTATCTGAATTTACACTTCTTTTTATTTAACAAGAAACATCTCCTGTCTTTGCTTTCCAAATTTATACTTCTCAAAATGCTTCTAGAAGATTCTCTTAAAAATAGCCTTAAATATAGCATCTTTTTTATCCAATTCCTAGACAGCTTACAGTTTTTGTTAAGTAGTCACCTAATATGTAAGTAGTCACAACAGATACAATAAAACGCTATTATTCTAAATTGAGCTTATATCTTGCAAATTTGTTGAAGTCTCCTATAAATTTTTACTCCTATAGTTACTTGGGGATATAAGTAAAGATATTTTCTGTATCTAAAACACATACAATCATTTCAATGTTTCTATCAGTTCTTTTTAAATTATCTGTGAGGCTATCTTGAGATGTATTTTATAGTGTAATGATAGGAAACTTTGAGCTTTATCTTGTGGCCAGCTGAAAAGAAATGTTGGCTACAATTTTTTCTTTCTTTTTGTGTATTTAGTACACTACACAGCTTGGACTTGTAGTGATCCTCCTGTTTGCAGCCTCCCAAGCAACAGGATTACAAGTGTGCGTCACCATGCCCAGTCTCAATGTGCCCCGGGGGTGGGGTCAGCACAGCACTCTTGGCAATCGAACCTGGGTTCCTGCATGGACCTGAGCAGATGCTTTAATTCACTGAGCTATCTGGCCCACCCTATTTTTGCTACAATTTTTGAGATGTGAACTTCAAGTTAAAGGAAAAACAAAAACTATTCTACTCCAAGATTTCTGATACCAAATATGTTCATATTCATCATTTTTAAATTATTGAAGCAAAGTATGCATTCTTTTGTTTGACTAATTTGATTAATTGCACTGAAAAAGGAACATGACATTAAAAATCCTTGGGTGATTCAAATATACCTAACAGAAACGTAACAGTTCTTTTCCTTGTGTCTGCAGCTCTTCCGCTCTTCTTGTGTCGTGGGTGATTAGTGTCCCAACAACACATCCCACACTTACTTTGCCCAGGAGATTTTCAAAAAGCAGCTCCTCCTTTCAGCTTTTGGGCGCTTGGCAGCCACCCCCCCCTAAAGTGAAGGCCTGGAGAGTCACGCCCTACTTCCTGAGGGGCAAGAGCTTCACGTATTGGCAACTTCTGAGCTGGACATGTGCTCCCCTCCCTCGTATTTGTCAACCACACATGCATATCACAATGACCTCATGAATATTGTCTCCCAAGTGGTATTCTGCCTCTAGGGCGCTGGTTTCCTTTCTCAAATATTTGAGTGGCATCTGCCCAGACGCCTCTCAGTTGGCTCTTTGCCCCTCCTCTGGACGCCACTGCTTTTGCTGTTCGAGTGTTTCCTTATTTTCATGTACTCCAAGTTACACTCCCTGTTTAGTACCTTTCTGTTTTGAGACAGAAATTGCTCCAAAAGCTCTGACTCCATTTGCAGAAGAGCCCCACTGGAAACTAACCTGCAAGAGCCACTTTTCTTCTCTGTTCCTGAGTATTGTTGTCTTTCAACCTTTTAAGCAAAAACCTAAAATACGTATAGATGTGTATATACATCTGAAACTATTTGTATGACACATTTAATTATATCTTATTAAAGAAACAGGAGGTTAACTGCTGTCTTCCAATTTAACCCATCCTGTGTGGTTAATTTTGTCTTTGTCCCCATGTGACATCCTTGGAAGCTGACTCTGGGAAACGGGGCTCCTGTCACCATGGTCACACATTTGCATGTCCAGGGTGAGCATGTATGCATGTCACATGGACAGCAATTTCACAATTAAGGATTAATATTTCCGCAGAGGACAAGTTTTCCCGTCAATGTGCACTGTTAGGAGCAGTTCCTTTTGGCTGAGTCTGAGTCTCTACCCATTTCTTTTCTTAGGCTTTTTATGTCTTTCTCCCAACTTTTGAAATTTTCCACAAGAGCTCTTTTAATACTTTGTTGTATTTACATCTAAATCCTTCTTTACTCATCTTGGTGTTTTATTTTTAATTACAAATTTTTATTTTATTGCAGGCACAGAGAACATCATAATTTCTATACATTCACCTTGCAAAGTGGGACCTTGCTCTACTGAATTCTAGGACATTCTGATTGATTCTTTAGGATTTTATTTGTGCTTTTTGTTGTTTTATATATTTTATTTTATTTTATTGGTACTAGGATTTGAAGTCACAACTTTGTGCTTGCCCAGTAGGTACTATGCCAATGAGCTGTACCCCAGCCCTCTAGGATTTCAATTTAGCTTAATCAAAACATTTTATTTCTGTCTGCTAAAGTATAAAGTTTCTGTGTGCTCTGCTTTTCTCACTGTACCAGCCAGAAATTTACAAAGACATGAACCAGAAGTTACAGATAATGTCCTTTCTTTCATGCTCACTTGAAAGAAATATCCAGTTTCAGGCCATGAAGAATTTTCCCTGCTGTGGATTTTGGGTAGATGTTCTTTATAGAGTTGGGAAGGATTCATCCTGTTTCCATTTATTGAGAGTAATTTTTTTAATTGTGTATGAGTTTTGGGTTTTTGGTGAGAGTTTTACTGCATGGACAGAAATGAGCACGTGGTGTTTCCTCTACAGCCTGCTGGTGAGGTGGGCAGCATTAACTAATTTCCAGATGTTGGACCTGATTTGCAGAAAGATTCAAGGCTTCCTTCTTCGTATATGTGGTCAGAGTTGATTTTTGATCTTATGGATGATTTTGCTATTTATTTTCACTGTAAGTGTAGGCCTGGGAGACTCCATTGCCATGAACTAGAGGCAGCAGGGCAGGAGCAGAGCTCAGAAAGGCACCCAGAGAAGCAGGTGCTCTGTGCTACAGAGGGGAGAAAGCAGGGTGTGGGAAGACACCCAGGCCAGGCTTGAGGAAGGAAAGGAGGTCCCGCCCTCTCCCATCCCGGCGCTGTGCACTCCCTGTCTTGGGAGAGGACCTGATTCCCTGAAGGAGGGAGCTTGTACCACAAGGCGATGCTCATCTGATTTACTGATCTTCTCTCTCAGTTGGGTTTGGGTTTTGCCACTTTCCACCACTGTTTTCACTCCTGCTGTTAATATTTGTTACTTCTTTTGTCTGCAGATTTATTACTTTGCTTAATTAAAACAGCTTGATTTATTTTTTTGCTTGCCTTAATTTGACTTGTTATTTTTTTTACTGTATTTGTTCTCTTTATTCTAATTTCCTGAGAGAAATTTTCATTAGATATTAATTTCAGATGTTCTTTCTGTAGCATCAGTTAATACTGTATGTTTTCCCTCTCGTTAAAGTTTTCGCTACAGGGTGAAATCATAGTAGGATTTTTATTTTTGTTTACCTAAAATATTTTCTATTTACTCATTGCAAGAATTACTTAGAAATAGTAGTGTAATTTGCAATTAGTTTTTAAAATATAAAAATTCAACAGGAAAAAGATTAAAAATTCAAATATCAAATGCTTTAGATATAACGTGGAACTGATACTTTCTAACAACCACAGATATTCTAAACTCTAAATTCCTATAGAATGTGAAAAAAAACAATTACACATTTTTAAACAGAAATTTAGAAAGCAAACCATGTATAACACTGTAGCAGGACAATCCTATAACATTTTTTCTTGTCTCTTGTTTATATACAGAATAGTTAGGATAGATAGATAGCTACTTTCTCTCTTTCAATGAGAAGAAAGATTTGTACTAATACTGTTTAGACAAGATGTCATGTCTGCATTTTGTACTATGAATAACTAGTATGAAGACAACAATATGCAATGTATTAATTATTATAACTGTCCTACTAACCTGTTCTGAAACTCTCTCATTGCTATTTCTTTCTCATTAAAATTTAAAAAAATACTAAAAAATTAAATATTTTGTTATTGCTTTCTAATGACACATTTTGAAAGATTTCTACTTTTTTTACATTTGCTTCAGTGGTTTTTTAAGTTTTGGTGTTTTTTAATGACCCCCACCAGCATGTAGTTCATGGGCTGTTTCTGAGATACATGAAGTAATGTACAAAGTGGAATTGGTCCTGTGGATCGACATTGTTGTTAAGCATCTGTCCCTAACTTTGTGTGCTTGTTTTTGTTATGGTAAAAAGGTTGAGAACAACAACTATAAGACTAGATTTGGGGCTGGGGAGAGAGTGGCATGAGTGCCTGCCTGGCAAACACGAGGTCCTGAGGTTTTTCTTTGTGATACCAGGGATCAAACTCAGGACCTTGCACTTGCCAGGCAAGCACTTGTTCCACTGAGCTATCTCCCTAGCTCCAGCTGAAGTTTGATTCTTAGCACCTAAAAAAAAAAAAAAAGGATAGGATTTTGTCCTGCCTCGTTCTGCTTCTCTGTACTTTCCCTGCAGGTGTTCTCCTGAGTTACCACATCTGCTGTCTCATGTGCATGCGAGCTGGGGTCATTCTGACTTCTTAGAGCGCTGATCTGTTTCACTCAGTAGTTCTCTCTTGCTCCTGGATATGTCCTCTGCTGTAAAACTGCCTTTCTGAATGTATCTGCCTCAACTTTGTTTTAATTAATGTTAGTATGGTGTAACTCACCACCCTTTTATCTTAACCTGATTATTTATATTTCTACTGGATTTCTAGAAGATTGCCAATGACTGAGTCTAAAGTTTTTGTTTTAAGTCAATGCAATAATCTTAGTCCTTTAAGAGGTGTTCTGAAGCCTTTTACAGATTATAGTGGTTGTCAGCCTCACTTGGACTAACCTGTATCTTCTTTGCGCGTGGTTTCTGTTCACTGTATGTTCTGTTTCCTTGTTTCTTTCTCCCCTCTCTTCTGTTTAATTGAGCATTTGTGTGATTTCATTTTACATAGTTTACTGCTCAGTGTTATAAAAGCTTTATCACTGATTGTCCTAGGATTTACAATAAATATTTGCCAGTATCAAAAGTTAAGCATCAAGTCTCATCTCAAATAGCATCGTACTGCCTCTCACATCAAGACCTGACCTGACTGGAAGATTCCTGGTGCCTCTGTACTCCAGCCCTACACACATTGTCTTTATTCACACGCTAGAATTCCTTAATGCGCAGTGTCAGGATTATTTAAAAATTATCTTTTCTGTCAGTCATGCATGAGTAAGAAAATAAAGCACTTGATAGCTTGACTTATTGTTCCTCAGGCACTGTTCTCCCGTAGTGCAGACCCGCTCTTTGTGGGCACTAGGTCCTTGCCACCTGGAGAACTGTCGGAGCTCTTCCTGCAGGGCCAGTCAGTTTTGTTTGTCTGAGACATCTTAACTTCTGCTGTAGCTTTAATGCTTATTTTACTGAATATGCATTTCTAGCTTTCTTCTTTCACTTCCTACAACTTGCATATTTTATTCTCTTCCTGTTTGAATTATTTTTGAGGAAAAATTTGTATGTGATTCTTAATCTTCCCTCTCTCCTCCCTGATACCCCCCAAACAGGATCTTACTCAATTGCTTGGGCTGGGGCAGGATTTCAGTCCTTCTTCCTGAGCCTCCTGTAGTATAGGGCTCACAGATACGGAGCACCACACCCAGCTCCCTCTTTCTTTTATTTTTTCAAGAGAACATAAAATAATAATAATAAATTCGAAATGATGCAGAATTTCACTAAATAAAATATCGTAAATTTGACAGTACTTGTTGTATGGCATAACGTTCCAGTTAGTTGTTTAGATTACCAGACAGCTAATCTGTCTCCCTTCAAGATTTGATCTTTGCCTTTAATGTTGTACAGTTTCAATGTGATATATGTGTGCATTGTTTTGCTTTTTTAATTCATTTTAATGAGAAAAAATAGCAGTGAAACAGTTTCAAAACAAGTTAGTAGGCAGTTACAATAATTAATACATTGCATATTGTCTTCATAGTAGTTATTCAGAGGACAAGTACCTCTCCACAAATATTGTTTCAATTTTCCCCTTTCTAATCATAATAATAATAAATAAATAAATTTATTTATTTTTATTAATTTTGTTGAGAAACAAATTGCAATGAGACATTTTGAAAACCAATTAATAGGAGAGTCTCAATAATTAATACATTGCATATTGTTGTCTTCGTAGTAGTTATTTATAGTACAAGGTGCAGACATAATATGTCTAAACAATATTAATACAAACCTTTTTCTCATTGAACTAATAGAAGGTAGCTGTATATCTATTTTGTATATACATATATTTTCTTCACTACAAATGGTCCTTCATTTATATCCCCCCTTTTTGTGAGAGCTGGGTGTTCATTGTTGTTAGAAAAGCTCTATTTTGAGAAGTTTTCCTTTTCATATTCTCTGAGCTTATGGGTCCTGTGAGTTTTGTGCTTGTTACTAAAGTTTTCCATCACATTTCCTTCAAATGCTTCTTTTGTTCCCCTGCCTTCATCCTCAGCCCTGAACGTTTCTCTTTCCTGCCTTGGCTTGTGGAGTTGTGAGGGGCTTACCTTCATGCTCATGGCTTCCCTCTTCCACTGTGCTGAATCTACTGTAGACTGTATCAAACTCCCTTTCAATTTCAGCTGCCCTTTTCAATTTCCTTCTGGCCCTTTCTGATATTTTCCGTCTCTCTCCTCATACTCCTCTTTGGGCTTACATATTTTTTGCTTCTTCAATTAAAGCCATTAGCATACTAGTCATGGTCATTGGGAAATTCCTAGCACTCCAAACCCATCTGTGTTCTGTATGAGCACATGTGCTGTGCTGCTTTAGAATATGTTCTTTCTTCTATAGGACCTAATGCAGGTCTCTACACTTTCTTGAGAACTGGACCTGGTATGCTTGCCAGCAGCTACTAAGTTACATAGAGATGTACTGTTTACTATTTCCTTTTTTGTAAGGCATTTTTATTAGTGCATTTAGAAGCTGGACACT
Source organism: Ctenomys sociabilis (assembly GCA_004027165.1). Lineage (NCBI taxonomy): Eukaryota > Metazoa > Chordata > Mammalia > Rodentia > Ctenomyidae > Ctenomys > Ctenomys sociabilis. The sequence continues at coordinate 19,463 of PVKA01017711.1, forward strand.
GTTTAATGTTTTCTCAGCAATAGCTCACAAAGAGTTTGCATCTTCCGTTATTTATTTCTAATATCCCTGGTATTTTCAGAGCTTTCTCCTTTAATGTTTTGTTGGAAAAATTGCTGCTGTTCCCAGCACTGTTAGCACTCTGCTTCTCTGAAGGCTGCTGGCGGGTGATGCGGACAGAGCATGTGCATCTCAGTGCCTGGGTCTCGAGACTCACGTTTCCTCGTGTTCTAGTGCCCATCCTCTCTCCCTCTTGCTGTCTCCTCCTATGGATGTAGCCTTTCTTGTTTATTCCAGACATCATTCATTGACCAGAGTATTCTTATTTGATTTTTGGTAGCCCTTAGGTGCAACATGAGACTGGAGTCCTCTTAGTGAGAAGAGGCTGAGCAGCATGGGATGGCTTTTCTCCCAACCCGAAGAGATCTTTCTCAGCTACTCAGGATGAGAGCCCCCTGGTCTCCCAGAAGGCAAGTGCAGAAGTGTGACATTCTCTGGATCTGCTGGCCCACGGTGTCACGGACAGGGATCTCAGTCCCCAGGCAGTGTCTACAGCTCCTCAAGGCCCATGTGTATGCTCCTCCCATGCATGGGGAACAGCAGCCTCCACTCCTAAAGCCCCAGTACTGCATCTGTCAGACTCACTCACCATCTGAGACTCACCATGGTGCTAGGCTTTGTTTTCTCCTGAGCCAATGAGTCTCCCCCCTTTGTTGTGGGGCTGGGACTGATGCCATCCAAGCTCTTTACACACTGGTCTGACACTGAGTTTCCTAAGTCCTGAGTTTCCTAAGACCTCTTCGTTCCACCATCAGTCTCTTTATGCTGCTGCGAACTTTAGGTGTCCAGTCCTGTGGTCATGAATCCAACCTCGTGACAGTGCCCCATCCTTTCTGAAGTCCTTACCCCCTCAGACCCTGCAACATCGCAGGTGCTTTATTTTCTTCCAGTTTCCATGACCTCTTCTTGTCTAACACGAAAGTAAACGTTAAATTTTCTAGGACTTGAAAATGAGTCTTTTTTATTCTTCTCAAAATACTTCCTTTCTCAGGTTTTTTGAAAATAATTTATATGGTAGAACCTCCCAATCTCATATTTCCACTCCCAACCTTTTTCTGAAACCATCAACAAATTACATAAAGATTGTCAGATCAAACACTTGGCTCCTAAGCCCCATTCAAAACCTGTTTCCCTGCCAACTTTCTGCCCCCACGAGTAGCACTGCCATAGGGAGGCCACAGATGGAGTCCCCATGGAGTCCTCCCTTCACTCCCTGTCTGCGTCAACTTACCACCACGTTTGGTGTTTCCACATTCAAATGTTCCCCATAGCACCATCTTAATTTGAAGAACAGCAGCTCTGGCAGAGCTTTTTCTCTTCCACTGTTGCCTTCTTCCAATCTGGTTTGCATGACCCAGCTGAAGTTACTTTTTAAAAATTACCCAAGTCTTCAGCAAACTCCCTCGAAGACTGTCTTATGGCTCTGAAAATCTACTCATTACCTTGCCCTAATTCCTGTTCCTACACCCGATGCCTGTTGCTTGTTTCCTTTCTAATACTCATTCTGATGAGGCAAAGATGTGGAGTGGAATGATGCTTTCCCAAGATCTTTCTTTGAGGTGACCGTAAGGCTCACACCACCTGGGACCCAGTGTGTCTGTGCCCTGAAAGTGTCTCTCTCCAGAACAAGGTCTCAGTGTTGCAGGAGCAACTTGATTCCCCTCACATCTGGAAAGCAGCCGGGCTGACCAAAGGGACATGCACGTGCAACACAGAAGGAGCTATGGACACAAGCAAGTTTTAGGTCCCGAATACTTTCACTATGACAAGCGGGTGCAATGTGGCAAAGGAGATACAGTGTACACACAGAGGGAACAAGTACGGGCAAGGAGAGAGAAAGTAGATGGAGGTTCAAAAGAGCCCTAAACATTGAATTTTGAAAGTTTTCCTAGTGGAAAACAAAATTGCTTTTTTCATCTGAACAAAAAAGAGGGGGGAGATAATGTGTTTAAAATTAGCTATGTGAATACTTTCTTGAATTGAAGCAATGAAGACTGTCTTCTGTAGAAAGGAGAAACATTTAACAGAATTTGAGGCCAGTTGAGGTCAAGTTTTGTTGTTTACAGGCTCTCTTTACTGGGTGATAAGATGAACACAAACAGGACTGAGAATTTTTTTTAAAGGAGTCCTCAGAATAAAAACAGACTTTCTACAAGGCTGCCAGAGAATGCATCTGTGGACTGCTGTGCAGATGGAGTCCCTTCCTGCAGCGTGGGTGCGCTTACCTCGGGTTTTCAAACTTCTCCTGACAAGCCTAGTTGCTTCAGGGACTCAGCAAACAAGAAAATACATTTTATCAAATAATGAAAAATCTAGCTGCCCGAGGAAAGTATTCATAACCTCTAGATGTAGCCTGTAGAAGAGTTTTAAAAATGAGTCATCATGGTAGAAATGTTGAGCAATTCTTGTTCCATAAGACCCCCAGGGCCCCAATCAGTGGGACAATGTGGGACAGGCCGTTAGAGTAGTGTGCAGCTGAGCAAGTTCATGCAGTGCTGCCCCAAATGACACACAGGAGCTTTGTCCCTTTGCATCACTACCATCCAGTGCTCTGCTGTGAAGCCCCACCTGGGCCCTGCTTCCAGAAGTTCAGTGTGTTTGGTGAAAATTCAGAAGTCAGTGTGTTAAATGTTTCTTTTATTTTTGTTTTAGTTTTGTTGTTTGGTTCTTGGTTCTCATCCATGCAAAAGTTATGTGATGTTTGTTTTGTTTTATTTTATGGGATACCAGTCTACATAAGTGAGGTAATTAGTTGTTCACAAAGATACAAGTTTGGGAGCATTGCTCAAGTACCAGAGGTATAAAATCTTGCATTAATCAACTGTGTGGAATCTCTTCAGCCACTAAGTGTTTAGCATTCATTCAGTTCTTAAAATACACACAGGGAAGCAAAGTGTTATTTTTGCTACAGGTGTGTAGAAGAGACTTGAGGGTGTTTTGCCCTAGGAGTGAACTTATATAGTAACTAAGGTTGCAAAACTTGATTTCAGCCTTTTCAAACTTCTATTGCTCCATATTCAGCATAGCACTTTACTCACATTTTCAGTGCTTGGCCTCTGGTGTCTCATTTTCTTGACACACAGGTCTGTAGTTTGGCTGGTCAGGAATTTTGAAACATTTATTAGATGAGTACTGCCATTTATCCTGAAATAATTCTATATGTTTGCCTGTGTTATGTCAGTGGGCTGGTGAAATGCAGGAGCTTCACTTTCTGAATCCTTTTATGCATGTAAATCTCTTTTCCCTAGTTATATTTTCTTTCTTCTTCTTCTTTTTTTTTTTTTTTTACAATTTTTAAATTAATTTTATTGAGAAAGAAACAGCAATGAGGCATTTCAAAACCAATTAATAGGACAGTTACAATAAGTAATGCATGGCATATTGTTGCCTTTGTAGTAGTTATTCATAGTACAAGATGCAGACATGATATCTTGTCTAAACACTATTAGTACAAATCTTTCTTCTCATTGAATTAAGGGAAAGTAGCTGTGTATCTATCCTAAATATTTTTTACATACAGAAACAAAATGGTCCTTCATTTTTATCCCCTTTTTTCTTTAGTTTTATGTTATAGGTAATAATATCATTAAGCTTCTTTTTCTGGAGTGTTAACAACCTACTTATTTTTTCTTGTATTTCTGATCTCAAAATTCATATATGAATATGGTTTACGATACTCCTATAATCTCAGGCCTCTAGGAGACTGAAACAGGAGGGTCACAAGTTTTAGCCCAGCTTGGGAAGTTTAAAGAGACCTCATTTCAAAAATAGCAAAATTAAATTAATTAAAGAGCTAGAGATAAACTAGATTGGAAGGGAGGGCCTTAGTTCAGTGCCCAGTACCGCAACTTTGTGTTTGCCTTACATCCAGTTTCTTGTCTGACATTTTTAATCTTTGTTGTTTGAGTTTCTAAAATTTTACTCTCTATTTTCCACAAAAAAATAGGTGACTGTTTGGTGTCACTTTGTGTTTGTACTTTCCTGTGGCAGAACATGGAGAAAGCCACAGTGGTTGGGAGCAAGAAATGCAGATAACTAGTTAAATCTTGACCAGATGTTTTACTTTTGAATATTTACAGACAAGTGGAAAATTGTACACGGGCCAAGGAGCTCCGCAGCGGCTGGCACCAATTGGCACCTTACCTCACTGTGGTGTAATGCTAGGTGCCAGGACATTGGCGCTGGCATGTGTGTGTATACAGGTTTATCTCACTTTAGAATGTGTACAGGTTTAGGGTAGCATTGTACAATGAAGGCACAGAACATTCCTGCCTTCCTTCCTATGACTTTGAATCATTCTCCATGTGAATCTGCTGTGGATTCCAGCTGGGAATTCTGAACTTATCTCTTTAAGCAACTTAAAAACAGTGAACTGTGGCTACAAGAAGAGACTAAGAACTAAACCACATGATCTCCTTGGTAGACACAGAAGAATACTTTGGCAAAATCCAACATCCATTCCTGATGAAAGCACTGAAAAACATAAGTATAAAAGAAACTTATCTCAGTGCAAGATACCTATACAAACTGACTGCCAACAGCATATCTACTGGTGAAAAGCTGAAAGCCTTATTCTAAATTGGTGATAGCCAAATCTTGGAAACAACCAAGATACCTGTCACCTGAGGAATGAATGAAAAAAATGGGGTATTTTTATACAATGGGGTATTACTCAGATATAAAGAATAATAAACTCAAATCCTTTATATTTAAGTGGATACCACTTGAAGACATACTCATAAGTAAAATAAACCAGACACATATGTGCAAATATTGTATAGTCTCCCTAGTATAAGAACTCTAAAGAAGAAAAACAAATAGAAAGATATAACATAATTAAAAAGAAAGTGAGATCTTGAGGATTAGACAAAAAGAGAGGGCAAGGAGAAACTAGGAAACATGACAGAGGAATGCCATACATTTTATACGCACAAGATGGGTAAGACAATGTTTCTGAGAATCTTCAGCAGGCTTTTGAAACTACAGTTAATTGGCAGGATTCTCAACCTGACTAACTACCTATGCTGATACCTGTGAACTAAGCAACTGCAGTGAAGATGGCAATGTGTAATAGTAGGGTCATGCTTGGAATGCCTGTCATTCTGGTCTGCTAAATATGTACTGCTTGTCATACATTGACATACCATTGGTAATGACACACCAATTACAGCTATACTGTCAAGTACATGCTTGTTTTTTAAAAAGGGTAAAAATGAAAACAAGAGAAAAGAACAAAATGTCACAGGACTGTCCTGCTACAATGCTGTATATGGTGAGATCACTAAATTTCTGTGTAAAAATATGTAATTGTTTATTCCTATTTTAACATATTTTTTATTTTTTCTTCATATTCTGTAGGGAGTTAAAGTTTAACATATCAACCTTGATGGAAAATACATGTTCCATGTCATGCCTAAGATGTTTGATATTCAGACATAGTGAGGTTAAGCTCAGCTGCCTATGTTGTAGGGCAGTAATGATAAGCTTCTCTTCTGGAGGCTTAACAACCTAAATTCACAAATCAAAAATTAGAGAAAATGAAGGGCTGCAAGAACAGTCAACATTTTAACTCAGTCTTCCAAGGGCAGTGAAGACTCAGTACATAGAAGAACCTGTACTGTAACATCATGTAACTCAGTTGTGTCCTAAATGTTCTATCAAGGACATTATGGGGCCACAGAGGAAAGTGATCAATGATTACAGAGTGCCTAAGAAGAGTCATATGGAGAGAAAATATTCTCTCAGACTTTCATAGAGAACAAATTGGTCAAGCAATGGCTGTGACTCATCCACATGGCTGACACTGACAAAGGATCTACAAACTGCAGTACAAAGATTCAGGATAAATCCTGAGGGGATTTGACTGACTTTATCAGATACAAAACCTACATTTCTTATTATATAGGTCTTGCTTTATCTTGGTCTTAACGATCCAGAATAAAAGTATGAAAACAAAGTATAAAAAGTAAAGCCATACTAATATGCTGAGCTGTATAAGTCTCAAGTCAACTACTTCTGACATTGACAATCTTACAGAAAACCCACTTGTCTTACGGACTACTGAACTACATTGGAATGTTTTGATGAACTCATGTACCTACAATATTTAAATGACAATGGAATACCCTTCTCTGACAAAATTTTAAAAAGGGGATACAAACAAAGGACCATTTTGTATTTGTATATTCAAAATAGGGTAGATACCCAGCGACCTTCTCTTAATTCAGTGAATAGAAAGATTTGTTCTAATAGTGTTTGTGGACAGCATATCAGGTCTGCATCTTGTACAATGAATAACCAGTAAGAATAATGCGCAATTTATTAATTATTGATACTGTCTTACTAACTGGTTTTGAAACTGCCTCATTGCCATTTGTTTCTTAATAAAGTTATTTTAAAAAAATGATCCAAAAGGTAAATAGATATAGTGACAGCAAAAGAAACTGCTCAAAAACAAAGAATATCTGGTAGGGGGAAATGAAAAAAGAAGGAAAGATAAAAATTTATGTGTATATACACAAGATAGCTAAGGTAAATTTATTACTAATTTCTTTTAGCTCATTAAAAGGAACAGTTACTGCTTATAATGTTTGATCAATTTTGCATGCCTGTACCTGGTAGTTTGACAACTACCTTGAAGATAACAATATGTGATACACAACTATTGTTAATTTTCTAACACTTTGTTTTGAAATTATGTGCAAATTTGATTTTTATATTTTATATCTTTAAAATAAAAATATGATTATATATTAAAAAATAAATACAGGAACAAGAGAAAGATATCTACTATCACCAGTCATGTTCAACATAATATGCAAACCATTAACCAGAGCAATCAAGAAAGAGAACAAAACAAAAGTGATACATGAAAGGAAGAAGTCAAATTATCATTTGAAAACACCACCCCTTTATACAGAAGACCTAAAAGACTTTACTCAAAAAATATAAAGTTTAACTGAATTCCAAAATGTAGCTAGATACAAAATTGACACACAAAAATCATAACATTCCTATATACCAATAATGAACTTACTTAAAAAGAAATTAAGAAAATAATACCTTTCATAATGACATCAAGGAAAATTAAATACTTAGGAATTAATCCGAACATAGAAGTGAAACACCATTCCAATCAAAACTACAGTACTCTGGAAGGAGATCAGAGGACATCAGACAGTAGAAAGATGTCCCCAGTTTTTTTGACAGGCAGGAACAACATAGACAAATGGCTATATTTCCAAGACTGATCTACAGATTCAAAGCAGTCCCTATCAAAATACCAAATATAAATAAAATATAAAAATCAAATTTGCACATAATTTCAAAACAAAGTGTTAGAAAATTAGCAATAGTTGTGTATTGCATATTGTTATCTTCAAGGTAGTTGTCAACAACCTTGGACCATCTGGTGCTGTGGAAAGGTGCGTCTTCCCAGGGAAGGCTGCACGGTCTTCCTACTATATTTCTCCAAGCAGATCTCATCTGGTTAGCAGCAGAATACTGTGGGTGAGCAGCACCTCGAAAGGCTGAGTCCTGCTGATGACCTGATCTGCTTGTGACACCCAGAATTTAACATCCTGCTCTGAGCCTGATGTAATGAACTGCTACTTTCAGTGGTCTGGTACTCTAAACCTAAGTCAGTTTGGTGTGAGTTGAACTGAGAAGGCCTCCGCAGGTCAGGCTGCTCTAGGCTTGGGGTGTCGGGGAAGCAGGGAAGGTGCTGCGGCCCTCTCAGGGCTGAGGGCTGGCAAGGGCCTCACACCACTGAGCACGTGCTCTTGGAAAGGACTACGGACTCCCTGCCTCCCAGCTGGCGATGAAAGCAGGCGACGTCCTTACTCTCCCCTTGCCATTGCTGCTAGCTCCAAGGCTGGGTCCCCAAAGCAATGAAGCCACCCACGCTTAGACAGGAACTTCCAGAAGCAAGGGCTGTGTAACTTGATTCTGTGCAAATTTAGTGCCTCAGGTATTTTGTAGCCACAGTGCTAAGGTGACAAACACACCTTCTTTGGTTTGGAATAGACAATTATCACTACAATTCTTTCTGGCTCAGAAAGGCCATGCTCGTTGTCACTTGTCAGTGCTGCTGTAATTTTCAACACACTGCTTCACTGCACTCAGTGTGGCTCTAGTGTGCTGACTTCTATTATATTGAAGACTAACGGCATCGTTTGAGGAAATAGGCTTAGCAAATACTGCCTTACTTTCTAATTACAAAATTTGTCTCAGATTTTCTTATTTGATACCATAAGGGATTCTTATCTTAGCTAAAACATCCAAGGTAGCATTGTCCTGTTGTACAATGTTCTTATTTATCACTCTTTAGTGAAAGCTGGTTGAGAAGGGAGGGCACACACTAACCAGGGGTAGAAGGCACGAACTTCAAAGGCACTTACACCAAGTCGCTTTGATGCATTAAAGGATGAACAAATGAGCCCTTAAATACATTTTGAAATCTATTGTTTTATTTTAGGGAAACTGTGATGTCATTTTCTGAAGTACTGCCACGGCTATGGAAAGACAATTTAAGCAGCTAATTATAGCGGCAAACTTAGTGTGATAAAATATTTTTCTGAAATTCTGCAACTTCAGCAGAATTTACGGGGTATTTTTTTTTCCCGTTATCTTTTCAGAACTTTTTTATGCAAATATAATTTTACATCTAGGAACCTAGTACAGTTTTGCTTTCTGAATTTCGTCTTAGGCTTTTCCTAAATGAGCACTTTCTTTCTTTATCAAATTCTTAATTTTTAAAGAAGTCTCCATTATCAAAGAAAATGCTATTCAAAACACAGATAGGTTATTTCCATAGTTACTAATACTTAAATTTTTTAAAAACTTCAACCATATATGATAATTTTCTATAACTAATGAAAACGTATTTCCTTTATCAACAATAACCTCTTGGTCTTTTGTAGATCCCCCACACTGGGTTTAGAAGTTTACCTATTGACTCGGCAGGGAGCCAGGGTTCTCAAGGTTTATACATCCTTGTGCTGTGCAAGAGGAGGGTGGGGGGGGGCTGGGGAGATGGCTTAGTGGAATAAGCACTTCCCTGGCAAGTGCAAGGGCCTGAGTTCAATCCCCGGTTCTGCAGGAAAAAAAAAAAAAAAAAAAAAAAAAAAAATTATTGAAGAGGAGGGCGGGGGATGTACCCATGAGCACTGCGCATGCCCTGGGTAATTGGGTGGTGGCCTGCTAGCCCCACTTCCCGTCTGCTGCTTCCGCTTCCCACTGTGCCTTCAACTGTTGGCCCCGTGAATCGCCACCCTGCCTTGGAGCCAACTGTGAGCTAAATAAACCTTTCTTTTCTTAATTTTTGCAGTTGGATAATCTGTTTCAGCAAAGAGAAAAGTAACTAAGGCTGAATTTGTACCAGAGATGTGGGTCCTTGCTGTGACTCTACTTGACCACATGCTTCAAGAGCTGTCAGCATTGGCTTATGGCAAGAGTCAGAATGGATCAGAGGCGTCTCTTGGAAGAGAAGAGCAGGAACGCCCAAGGATGTTCTGTGTGGTAGACTCCGGCCAGAGCCTAGAGGCCCAGAAGGCCGATGGAATCCCACGGGGGAAGACCGAGCTCAGGACCTTCAGTTAGGAGGAAGGACTGCTCGCTGGCGCTCTGGCGGGGCTCTGGTCTTCGCCTTCGTCTCGGCCCTGTCTCCTGGCTCCCAGGGCACACCGTGTGGCTTCTGTGCGGGACTCGTCAGCCTTACGGTGTAGGTACTTTGGCCTTCATCCTAGATTCTTCAGCGTTCCATCGCAGACCCACCGGCCTCCTGATGCAGACTTGAACGGAACACTGCACGGAGCTCCGGACCTTGAGCCGAATCCTTCAGTTGCCAGCGTGCAGATGCCCTCCGCGCGCTTCCTCGTCTGGCTCTGCGGCCGACTGCTGTGAGCTCAGCTCATGATTTCCCACACTTTATCACAGTCCCTCCTTCCTCTTTATTGTTCTAGGGCGGGGCTGTCTTGTAAGTGCTATTCGTGGCCTACCTTACAGTATAGTGCGGCAAGTTAATAAGATTTAGGGGAACATATTCTTGCACATTTAATTAGCAGAAATACTCCGGGCCCGGTCACATATTCACCTTGCTCAGTGTGCTCAGCATTTACCGAGCCAGACTAAGGGACTTCTGGTGGCCAGTGGTGTGGCGACAATGTTGGTGGAGGAGTCCTTTCAGGCCATGCGCTATAACCCTGCTTTCCTTCACTTAGTAGATTATGGTCATCCAAGGATGCCATGATAGATAAAAGCATCAATGGCGTTGTGTTTTAGCACTCACTTACTCATTTCATACTGCTTTTTATAATATATTTTAAATTATACACAATTTTGAATAAATAAAATATGTTCCAAAAGCAAGGAGTACTATAGAATCATTGCAAGTTTAAGAAAAGAGTAAGTAGGTATCATAACTTATTGTAAGAAAGAAGCAAAGCAAGTTGTAGTCTATAAAATATCATACTTTAAAATAAATGTATAGAATGTTTATTTAACTTTGGAATTCGAACAGACACAGAGTTTTACAAGTATAGCTCATACAATCCTTAGGAGATATTTATACCAAATCCAGTATTCATTAATCAGAAGTCCAATATCCTTTGTTTTGTGTGGAACCCCTACTGAAGACCAGAGACTTGCTGGAGCTGTGGTACTGGGGAAACAAATACAGTGAATGTTCGAAAGAATGACATATGAGTCTACTGCTTTATCACTCTATAAACATGACACAGCCAAATAACCAAAGGGGAAAATCTGATATTTTTATTTTTATATTTGTAGATTTATTTTCCGGATTCTTTTAATTTCCAAGTATCATTTGTTCCCACTGGGGAAGACCAGGTTCAAGACTTTTGGTTGGGAGGAGAGACTGAAATTCACACACAAGCACACTTATAAATACATATCTATCCATGAATGCTAGGCAGTTATTTACAATATTTTGAGTCAAGCTGTGGAAAGAAATGCATGTCTGTGATTGTCACTGCCTATTTATATCATAGGGCTTGTAAAAGGTTTTACCAAATAATGAAATGCTAGATGGCTTCTCTGATTCCAATAACCAAACTTTAAAGGGAGCTTATTCATTATTACATAGAAAGCCTTTCCCCAAGAGCACAGCTGTGCAGTGTTACTACACTGAAACATCCTCCTATTTAGCAAAATACTTAGATGCATGGACTTATGTGGAGTGCACATAATGGGTCCGAGAGGAAAGACAGTGACTAAAGAGCAGATTGCAATGGCCACAGCCTATCTTTGTGACTTTTTCTGCCCTGACATCTAGAGCCTCTGGGTGTGGTAGTGTGGAGGAAACAGCAGTAGGGCACGTGCTGAGCCTGACCGTGGTGATTGCTCCATGCCCTGTCTCCCAGTCTTTGCTGTTTCTTGAATAAAAATACTTCAGTCAAGGAATCCATTAAATATCACAATCAGCCTATTTTCTTCCTAGCACTATCACTTCTAACCCATGGGGCTGTTCAACCCTAATAGCTGTACTGCAGAAAACAAAATTCCTGATTGTGGGTCATGGCTGTCAATGCCATTTGCTCAGCAGAATCCACTTTTAGTGAGTTTGGACCATTTCTTCTCCTATTGTTGAACTACTGAAAAAACACAGGGAGAAGAATCCCTTGTAAGCTTTCATTTAAAGAGTTCCAGGTCCACCCCAAATATCTCCTGAGGCTTGTGTTCCCACTCTAGAGACAACGAAGGTAGTCGCAGGAAATTCCTTCCTTGAGTGATGTGGGTCAGACTTTGGGCTTGCTGGTATTCCTTGGAGCTGCACAGAGTGCTCTGTGCTGTAGGCAGAACTGCCAACACTTCAGAACATCATCACCATTTTCAGTGTCTCCTAGATTTATCAAATCCTGTCCGTCCCATCCCATCCACCATTAGGTTACTGAGCCTCCATTTCCCTTTAAGCATCAGGGCTTTATAATAAATGAGCAGTGCACAATGAACAGGGTTGAGAGTTGCTTCCAAACCTTGGATAGGAGGTCAACAACTGTACAGATAGCAAACCAAAGACCTTGAAAATCCTAGCTAATGAAGGAGTCCCAGGGACAGCTGTGATGGTCCTGGCTAAGCCAACAGTAGGCAACAATATGTGTGGTTATATGCTTGTTTAAACTACAAATTCATTTGGCCAATTATTTCAAAAATATTTAAACATTGTGTGTGCATGTGTGTGTGTGTGTGTGTGTGTGTGTGTGTGAGAGAGAGAGAGAGAGAGAGAGAGAGACAGAGAGTGCTTATGGTAGGTGTGAAGTCCCACAACAGACACCATAGACACGGTGAGTGTAGGCTATAGTAGTCTTCATTCTAATGAGGAGTAGTGGTGCTCGGCTGCTGAATACATGAGCATGGAATGTCTCTGGTTAATGTAAGTGTGATTGGGGACGATATGAGTAGCTCTTGAGGTTCTTAGTGTAAGTGTATATGACCGACTTTGTTGAGTGTGATGCTTATTTTTCATGAGTAACTGTTTGGGATATGTGTAGTTTTTGACCTAATTAGGTGAATGGATCATGTTTTTTAGTGGGTAGCAAGTGACTGGTTGAGCAATGGCAGCTCCAAGTGCTCACTCCGGGCTTACTAGGAGGTGGCCCTGCCAGGGCGTCCTCTCGGATGCAGTCACCTGGCAGCTGTGGCTGTGGCTGAGTCACCCTACGCCTTGGCTGGCATCCTGTGCAGGTAGGTGCTCTCACCACGTGATGAGGGTGGGTCCCCTAGTGTCTTCACCACACAGGAAATTCCATACTCACTATAGCATACCAGCTGGCTTGTTCCAGAACATGCCAGAGAAGGAGACAGCTGCATCGCTCTAACGCTCTGACAGTGGGGATGAGCACGTCTGGTCCCCTGTGAGGTGTGTTACTCTGCGGCAGCAGGGGTGTGGAGTCAGGTGTCAGTTCGCTGTTTCAGTTACCTGCCTTGGGGACTGCCCAGGGTATTAGTGTGGGTGGCTGCTGGGTGCGTAGGCCTGGGTCACGCAGGCACAGCTATGTGGTCCTTATCTGTGTCACTCCTTCCTCTCCTGCGCTGCTCCTGCAGTCTACTTCCTCGGCCGCCAGCATCTGAGCGACTCAGCTCTCCTGCGCTGCTCTACTGTGGTGCTTCTGCCCTGGACTCAGACTGCCATGGACTGAGTCCTCTGAGAACATGAGCTGTACTGGCCTCTGCTGCTTCAGGTTGCATGTGTCAGGTCCACGGCCCAGTATCAGGGAAACTGCCTAAGGAAAGAGTGTTCTCAGGGTTTGCCCGCATCTGTGCTTTCCTAGTGCTGCATGTGGGGAAATCTTAACATCTTATTTATAATACAAGAAAAACTCAGTGGTTAAAAGATAAAGTTCTGGGCTGGCCAAATAGCTCAGCAGATTAAAAGGCCTCAGGCAGATGCAGTGTCTGGGTTTTGATCCCTGCCTGTGGTGCCAGCCCCGCCCCTGGGGGGCATGCTGAGATGGCTACTGAAACTGGCTATGGTAGCGCGCACCTGTAATTCCAGCAGTTAGGAGGCTGAGCACAGGCAGATCACTACACGTCTGATCTACTAGTGAGACCCTGTAGAACGTCACTAAAATATTTTTTTTAAAGATATTGTTTCTGGTCAAGAAAATACCTTAGTGACTTTTAATCACACTTCTTTACTAACTAAACTGATTAAACTAGTTGTGCACCAGTTTTAAATCTTGTATCAATATGCCTTTCTGAATGAAATATTTCTCTTGTTGCTATTAAAACTTGAATTCTCAGTGTAAAATACCATACAAGACCATATTAGTTGCCTGGACCTCCTGTAATATATTACCTAAATTCAACGTCTGAAAACAATTTTATTATCACAATTTCTGCAGTTCAAAAATCCAGGTGGACTTGCACAAGTCTGTGCAGAATAGTTTCAGAAGGGAGAAACTGGAGAGTTGGCTCATGTCATCTTCCTTCTCCGGGAATGCAGAAAAGGAATTTCCTCCTGTCTCAGGGTGTTGGCCACATCCAGCTCTGATTGGTTTTAGACTGAGGTCCCCCTCACCTCAACCGCTGTTAGGTGAGGACTCCCTTCCAGCAGCTGTCCAGGCCCTTGTCTTCCTGCATTGTTTGCCCCACATTAGGACTCTCCCAGGCTTCCTCTCTGTGACTCCAACCCAGTACCTGTCCCCATCTAGGATCTTGTGAGTGGACTGGTCACATTTAGAAAACACTAGAAATCCAAGTGACGAACTGTATGTTATTTGCTATGGAGTCATCTACGGGTTCACTTCCTGTCAGCAGAGTTGGATATTTCTGAGGGTTCTTTTCAGGATCTTCTTTCTGTGCCCAGAAGCCTATGCCAGAACTAGTTCTAAGAAAATTGTCATGACTGCTGGAACTTTGTTTGAATTTAACGTTTTCAGGGAACCTTTACTTCCAAATATTATTGAAGTTATTTTATGTGACTCACATAGGAAAGAAGAACAAAGTTGTAATAGTTTTGAGTATCTATTTTTTATTCATTTAAGAAATTTTAAAGGATATGAATCTAAAAATTAATGATGCATGAGCATCATCTGGCTTTGTTTGGCTTGCACAAATCTTAACTTACACTAAATATCTTTCAAGAATAATAGGTTGAGCCACATATCTTTGTACAAGCTGATCTTACAATTTATGAATTTGGCATTTGAAGGTGTCTTTATAGATTGTCAGAATGTTTGGTAATGTATAAGCAAGTCCTAAGCTTAGTTTTATACTTTAAAAATCTCAATTTTCACTCTTATTTCTTGCCCTTACATCTATATTGTTTAGTTTCAATTTTATTTCATTTCTTGGTTTCCTTTGCTTTATCCTTCAATGATTAAATTATTTTTGAACAACATTATTGGTGTCAGTTTGGCCCCTTCGAACTTAAAGGAAACGTCATCTGATGATGAAATCCTTGGGACAGCCCCTTGCTTGGATCTTTGTTGACACTGATCTGCTGCCTGTGGGGAGCTGACCTGGCTGTGGAGAGCCCTTGGCCAAGACAGTGTGGCTCTGCTTAGAGAATTTGTTCTCCTGCTGGCTGGCTCATGGTTCAGTCTTGTCCTGAAGGGGCTTCATCAGAGTTGGTTGCATTATCTTTTTGTGAAATAACAAAAGCTCATTTTAGATCTACAGTTTCCTGCAGAGACTCAGGATATACATCCTCTGACATGTTGGAATTACACCCTTTTCTTTTCTTTTTTTTTTTTTTTTGCTGAACGGGTACTGAACCCAGGCCTTTGCACTTGCCAGGGAAGTGCTTTTTCCACTGAGCCATATTCCCGGCCCCTGAGTTTTCATTCTTGATCTGTTCTAAATTCTACCTATTTGTCTTCTATTGTAGTATAACTTGTATGAAGAAATGCAGCCATTTTAGGTTATGGTTATATCATTGTCATTTCTAAAGGTGCCGGATAACGCTGTGCTGCTTCTGCTGTGTGCAGAGACCTGCACACATTTCACGTACACAGGAAGAGAATTATTCAGTGGCACTAAAGGTATTTATGAGCTCCCCTGCCACTGGGCACCTTCACTGTGCGCAGGGCCTCGCAGCCCCTGGACAGTTTCGATCACCCAGCCATCTCCAGTATGTTATATATGAAATATAAGATGAGAAGTTCAATCTTCCTTCTTTCCATTCTGCATTTCTACTATAGCCATATTACTTTGTATATTAGCAATCTGTTCTTCATTAATTCTGACTAATACTCCATAGCTTAAATGAAACAGTTGCTTGATTAATGCACTCATAAATGGAAGGTCATTTGTCCTATTTCTAGTTCTTGGTCATTTGAATAAAAGTTCAGCATTTTCATTTAGTTTTATGTATAGATGGATTTTTATTTATCTTTATTATTTATCAAAGAATAGGAAGCTAGGCTGCGTGGCACATGTAATTTTATTAGAAACTTAATCTCACACAGCAGCACCAAACTTGAATCCAAATCAGCAAAGTGTCTTGCATTACTCAGTAGCCTATGACCCCAGTCATCTCTCATCTCAACAGTACGAATGTGAGGAACTTTTAGAATCCCGTTCCAGTGGGCCTGTAGTCTATGTCTCTGCAGACTTTTGTTGTCCTAATGAGTAACGGTGATGAGGTTTGTTTGCTAACTACACACGTGTTGTGGAGAACCCTAGGCTGAGAGAGTGTGCACCTGTTCAGGGAGTTTGTTTTACTGCTTGCTTTCCATAGGTGTGTACACGTGCGCGTGTGAGCACGTGTGCACACACACACAGGTCTCTTCCCTGGTTTCATGAATATTCCAATACTTTGCCCTTTGCTTTGTTAGGCAGTTCACTTTCTTGCTGCTGACACGTGAGTGTTCTCTGTAGAGTCTGATAGCCATTCAGTTTCTCTCTTCAATACTATTTTCTCACCGTCTGTGGATTTATTTTTTGACTGTATTTATAGCAGCTTTCATGGGATTTCTAAATTTTATGAAATCAAACTTTGTTACCTGCATGTAAGTTTCCAAATATTTCCGCTTCTTTTGAAGAGATTTGTTACGTGTTGTGCAACTCCTTCCACACTGCTTCAGACCTCAGCTGACCGGGCAGCTGGACTGAGCAGCGCTGCCTTCCAGCCCGGACTTGCCCCACTGTCCCACTTGCTGTGGCTTTATGTTGACATAGAAATTAGGCAGCGCCAGCCCCTTGACTTGTCCATTTGGAAAACTGCGCTAAGCACTCTCCATTTTTGCTTTGCACGAATTTTAAAATCATTCTGTCAATTTCTTTAAAAAGTATATCTGAGATCTGTGTGGCCACTGCAGACAGTTTGTAGGCAGCCAGAGGAAAATCCCCTGGCAGCATGTGGTATTTCAAGGTAGATCCTCTTTGATATTTTTCATCCATAGTTTGGGTTTTCATGACATAAATCCTGCACATATTTTGATAAATTGATATTTAAATATATCTTCCTGTGCTACTGTAATTGATACTTTTTAAATTGCCAGTTTTTGACACTGCTGTATAGAAATACACTTGCTTTGCATATTTTTGTCTTCTATTCAGAAATCCCAGCTTTCATTACTTCTTGAAGTTTCTTTTGGAGATGATTTATTATTTTGAACACATGAGGCAAAGACTTCTGTTAGTCAAGACAGTTTTAGACATTCCTCTTCAATTTGTAGGGCTTTCAGTTCTTTTTATCCATTCTTATTGATGTGTTAGAATCATAGGTGCATATATCCACTTTTATATTTTATGTCTATATTATGCATTTTTATTTTTAAACTTTTAATATATTATATATAAAGTGCACTGGCTGCCACATACACAAATTATTTTTGTGTACATGACAACCATTTTAATTTAAATTTCAGGTAAAATAAAACTTAACATAAGAGCATTCTGTATGTTAATATTTATACTAAAATATTTATCTGAAATTAAAACCTCATAGGGCATCTTGCATTTTATATGACACCTTATGGGATGAGCCTCCGAGAAAACAAATTGCAGGTTTTGCCTCACATCGCCTTTCGCATATAAAACCTCACCACTATTGTTTAACTAGTTCAAGTTTATATAAAACTATTTTCACTATGTTTCTGCTTTCCTTTTCTGCTGGGCAAATCTGAAATTGCTTAAGTCTTAGTCAGTTAACCAAAGCAATGGGAACCTCTCCCGGCCACAGACATTTCCTCTCTTTGTTCCTTCTCCCTCTCCTCCTTTCTCTTCCCCACCTTCAAGTAATTTCTTTAATCTCACTCTATGGCCTGTATGAAGGACAATTATCCAAAGGAACAACTTTTGCCCTGTGAAATGCCAAGGGAGGCGAGTATCCGCCAAACACCGTTAGCGGGTGCTCATTAATAACATTTTGATCTGTTGTCGTGCAGGATAGTTGGAGTTTCAAAGACACTCAGAAAATCACAAACTTCAGGACAGGATAAGTCTTCAGGATGAATATTTAAAACTGTCAAGCAGGTACTTTATTTCATCTTTAATAAAGAGACTATTCCTTCAAAACCATCATGAAGTTATCTCAATCCTGTAACCTGAGATAATCTAGGTGCTAACCCTTTAGATTTGTTTTATCAGATAAACAAAATTGGAAAATTGATTTAAGAAGGTTACTTTATCTGAGTTCTCCTTGATTTATTCATGTGTTCCCATATCATTGTGTTAGGAAGATTCAACTTCCTCTCCCTCCCTTACTTTGGGTGCCTTGTGCTGTCTCCTGCAAGAATGTAACAGCATATTAAATTTGTCTTCCATAATTAGGATATAGGTAAGATTAAAGTGTAGATAGATCCACAAAGATTTACCAACATAGGGAAATACAGATGTTTCTTTGATTTGTACTCCTTTTACCGAATTGGAAACTTTGGGGACTATTAGTGCTTAATGTAAAGATTAGTTCATTCTGTCCAAACCTTCTCTTTTAATTATGAAAAACATTTGTAAGTTTCATCTGTCATTTCAGTCAAATGTTGAGGAACAGCCTGACTGATGTTTTGGGCTCTTGTAGTGGGGGAGGGTAGAAGCTTTATTAATATTTACTAGCTCTAGATTCACTTAAAAGTAAAACTCCATGCTATATAACTATTTAAGGTATAATAGGATATTTTTTCGTGCTGGTAGATTTTTGGAACAAATGAGGAATACTTAGGTTTAATTCTGCCTGAAAAAATTTTTATGTGCTTCCTGAAGAACATAGTAAGTAATTTGCTTGGAGTTTTGTGAATGGATTTCCCAGACTTTCTAATAAACCTCCAAAGTGAATGAGGGGATTGAATTGTTCCCTGAATATTCATAATAAGTATTTGCATTTTGTCTTTTGGCTGCTGCGGGGAAGAGAGAAAGCTGGAGAGGTGGCTCTGGGAGCACTATTAATTCATATTTTCACACACAGGTGCAGCTCAAAAATCAAGGGGAAAAGTTTTGTTCCGTACTCCTTTTTATTATTATTGAAGCCATCTGAAGACACCCTGAGGTGCTTCAGCACACTCTGGGCTGAGCACACGTCCGTGAGGCGTATGAAACTAAACGAGAATTTTGCCAGTGCACAGTCGGCCTGAATGCTCCTACTGAAAACAAAAATTGTATTTTGATGAAAAGTTAAGTTCCCGGTTTTATTAACCCACAATTGGAAACGTAATTAATACAAATTGCTACACACCGGGATTTGCAGGGAAAACGTTTCTCTGCGTCACACTTTTGGCGGTGGCGGTGTTCCCTGAGGTAGGGGCGTCCCCTCCTAAGTGGAAGCACATGTGGCCGAGCGGGGGAGGCGGGGTACAAGCGGGTTTCCGGATAAATCAACTGCAGGCTCAGCATGAATCGTCAAATTTAATATTTTCAAGATTCATGAAGAAATAAGTGACCCCAAATGTGCTTTAAGAAAAATATCTGTTTAAATGATATTAATGGTAAAACTGAATGCAGCAAGGTGAACTACACTGATAATATTAAATTACCCCAAGAGGTTCCCAGTCAGAATCCCTGCGCAGAAATCTGCTTGCCAACTGTCGTTGCTTTTCCCATTGGCTTAGTTAAGGGTTGAAGTTCTTCTTGAAGTTTCTTTTTTAATCATCAGATCCCGACCTTACAGTTTTCGCTGACTACTTTCCTTGAGGCTGTCTTTGCTCCTGTCAATTTAGGATTTCCAGGGAATTATTCTCCTTTGAAATGCATATTCCAGGCTTGAAATGCTGGCATATGCACACCGTATAGTAACTGCGGAGGCCAAATGTTTAATTACACATGACAGCTGGAGCTGGAGGAGTCCGAAGCTTGCTTGAAAACAACTCACACCCTGCGCAGCCCTAAGAGAAAGAACATAGTTTTACACACACACACACACACACACACACACACACACACACACACACACACACACACATTTTGTCCCGGTATTATCCGTCAGACTTTTTTCTTTTCTTTTTCTGTTTTTAAGAATTATCAGCTACAGTTTTATTAAAGCTCCAATTATTCACCCATAGGTACGTGTAAGCAAACAATAGAAAGCATTTCTTTATAGTCCTGCTTAACTATTCCTGTTCATGGAACATGCAGCTAAAATTTCTCAAAGACTTTTTCTCTTCCTAAAAAGGTTTTCAAAAATAAATCCAGAAAAGCAATGCTGGGTTGAGAAAACCAATGATGCCAAGACAGATCGCCTTCACAGAGATGTACCACCAGGGCATTATTCATAAAAATCAGAAGGCATCAACTGGAAAAGTGAAAGATGCAGATTTTCTTTACACTGCTATCCTTAAACATGGTGGCATTTTGGTCAGCTAAGAATTACTGCGTCCCCAGCACATTCACATCCCTACCCAGAGGAAGCCAAGGAACACAACCAGATAGTTATGGTAAAGTTCATGTTAATTAAAAATGTATCTTAGATTTCCATGTGAGAGTTGCTTTCCCTCAAATGGAATGCACTGGACATTATCAGATAATGGCGGAGGGGCTTTACTAGTAGTAAGGATCAAGACAGCCTGAGCTGCAGAGCATGGACTTGGGGATTTTGGAGGCTTATTTAGCCCTAATACCCAATCTTTCCATCTTGCAAGATTTGGTAGATTGATGAGCCCATTTCTCAGATGAATAAAGTAAGCACACACAGGCCAAGGAGACTGCCAAGGTCACAGGAAGCCCAGGGGTACAGCTGGAAGGCTACAGGTGAGATTTCTCCACATCTCCATGCTACATTATCTTTTGCATTTATTTCTGTTTCTATATATTTGTTGATGGAGTATTTGCAATGTACAGTACATGTGTGCCTAAAGTTAAATTTACCACATTAACCACCAAAGGTAAGTGTGTAATTGGATCTGAATGGCCTGAATCAGGATTTCCAGCCAGCAAAGCCGACACGACTGCTTTAACTCTGTGGCCCCTGTCCACAGAACGAAGGACATGTGCAGCTTTTACTCAGTGCAGGAGTCCGGGGAGGGGGCAGTGAGCGCGGGTCCTGCAGGACTCTGCCAAACTCAGATGTGGTTTGAATTATCTATGGCTAGAAAACAAAACAAAACACATGTAAAATAGAGATTCGACCAATATGGTCAAGTAATTTTGATGTAATTGAATCCACTTTTCACATTCTTCAGTAAGAAATTTTTACATACGTCTAGGACTTTCCTAAAAGTCTGTGAAAGCCTCCTATTCTTAGCTGGGTCCACATGGCCACGTCCGGGGGCACCATGGGGGTGGGCGCTGTCTTCACGCCACCGGTCACCACCCCTGGTCACACCGAGCAAAGCTTCTTTATCCAGAAGTTGCAGTAAATACCTGGTTGTTGAAAAACAAAAGACCACCACAGCTTGGACGAATGCAGAGTCGCCGTGTCTCCCGCTGCAGCTCTGGCTACGGGAGCCGGGCGGTGCTCGAGCAGGGAGAGATTCCAGGAAATAACCGTGTGGGACTAGAAAGACGCTTGCTCGTGTTATTTTGCAATTGGATCAAGGTAAATGGCACCCTGGCATGGTGCACAGAGCCCTTGGCAGCTGCCCTGGGCGTCCAGCTGCAGAGCTTACCTACAAAACGGAGCATTTATTTAATTTTAAAACAGTAGAAAAATTGTGACATTTATGCACTTGCCAACTCTAAAATAGAAAAATGTGAAATCACTTCAAATTGTCATATATAATTGTTAAATGTATTCCATTTGTATAATTGTATTGGGACCACCTGGTAGCTTAAACTTTTTTAGTAATTTTTTTTTCATCTGGAAATTGCTTAAAGACATCTTTTTCTTCATAAGAGCCGGTACTTCCAGGGGCATTTGCTTTATTTTAAGATATTTTCAAAATCAATTAATCATACATTACTAGTAGATGAAAATGGTTTAGCCTTTATTGTACACTGTAGACGAGGTCATATCTGCTTCTGTGGCTCAGAAGGCTAAATATTTTCATCATAATTCTCTGGTATTTTTCTCAGATGCTCAGCTAGAACTTTTCTTGACATTAAAAGTTGGAGCATTGAAAATATTTTTGTGAAATTAATTGGATGAAATAAATTTAATTTTTTAAAAAGCTTCGTTTTAATTGGCAAGAAGGGAGAAATACAATCTTTCAATTGCCAGGATTTTAAATTCACACCCGCTAAAGCCATCATCAGATCCAGCTTGTCTTAGCTCCTGGGAGAATAAAGAGCAAAAGAGACACCAGCTGAAGTGTACTCCTAGTGCGAGCCAGGTGGGGAGCTGGTCAGAAGGAGGGGAGAAATACGGGTGGGAAGGCCTTGGGCAGCACCTTCGTGAACAAAAGCTATCAGAAAAGGCAAGTTGGGCGTTTGTCATTTATCTTTGAAGAAACACAGTTGTATAGTTAGGAAGGAAATTTTTCTAGCATAGCAGCCCCATTTCAGTAATTTCCATCTATCTCTCCTTAATTTATCTTCTGTGCTATTCATGTCTAACTAAAGATAAAGATCGTCTGGGGATTATAGTCAAGATGAGGACTCTGGCCTTAATCACCCAGGCAGATCTGTGCTCTGTCATCACCCAGCAGTGGCTTCACAGTGTGCCACACTGCCCTTGGCTGGGCATGGCGAGCACTCTGACTTAAAAAACGTGAAGACGAAGTCGCTGGTGCACTTTCAGGGTGGACATGAAGCACTTGGGCATGAAAACTAAAACCGATCTTAATTTTCACTACAGCATACACAAATAAAATGGATCTTAATGTGAATTTAAATACATTTTAGAATTTAAGCTATAAAGTTTAGTGCCTGCTATTGGGGAAATATATAATAACACAGAATGCATATGCTTCAAACTTCACTTAGTCGGAAACAAATTGAAGATGATTAAAATCCTGCATCTCAAAGAAAGTTTTTACAATTTTAAAGATTTTTTTTTCTGTCAGTGGGAGGGAAATTGTCAGGCCCTCTCCTCTCTGCTTCTCAGGCTTCACAGAAAATTGTTTATGCAGAGCCCGCACATTACTGAGCTGCACACAATGCTTTCTAGCAGTGAACCTGGCTTGGCAGTGAGCAGAGGACACAGCACCAGAAACACTGATAATTTGGAAGTAGAAAGACCACTTCTGTTCCGACGTTTTGAAGCTAAGTGATTGCTAGCCCCCGGGCACGCCACTTCTGACCTCCACATCTGTGCAATGAAGCGTGTGTGCGCGTCCCGGGGGACGTGCTGCCCGCAGTCCAGACGGCACTCGCTCTGGCTTTTCCTCCTGGAGATGGAGTTGCTGGCTCCAGGGAACGGCAGTCCTCAGTTTCCCGCTTCCCCGACGTAGCTGAGGTCCTTCCCAGAAGGCTGCCTCAGTGTCCCCTCCTTCCCCCTAGTCTGCAGGGAACATCAGCTTCTGTGCCTTTGGGTCCAGGTTGGCTCAGCCTCCTCAGTCACTCCTCGGACTGATAGGGAGCCTGTTTGGGGACCTTCACAGGCTGGAGAGTTGTGCAGGTGGGTGCTGCTGAGGGGCCAGGGCTTTTCCTGTGATTGCTCAGGGCCCCTGGGAGAAGCCCACAGGAGAGGTTTCCTTTCACATCGCCTCCTCTGCTGAGCTTCTCTTGCCTGTGTCCCAGCCCTTTGGGCTACTATATCAAAATGTCCCCATGTAAATCAGAGAAACCTACTCCTCTCTTCTATGGAGGATGGAAGCCTTAGGTGACACTCTGGCAGAATCAGCCTCTGCTGGGGTAGTGCATGGCACCAGCCTGCTATGTCCTGGAAGGCTGGAATGGGCCAGCAGCAGGCAGCCAGGAGTCCTTTTGTTAGGACACTGACCCCCATTCGTGAGGGTTCTGTCCTGGTGATCTGTGCACTCACCAGGGGCTCCAGGTTCTGAAAACAGTCCGTTGGCAGCTGAGATGAATTCTAAGGGGCAATAAGAGAAATGAGTGCTTACAGATTTATTACAGGAAATGTCACATTCATAAATCTTCCTCGAAGTGTCTGCTGAACTCCTGCCTCGAGTCCGCTCATCCCACCAGCCTCGCCCCCTCCTGAAGCACTTCCGGAAGTGCTCTCTCGTGAGTGTCTCGGGTGCCCTGCTGCAGCTGCCTCCACATCCTGAAGGGATTCCAAACATTTACCTTCCATGACCATTTTGACTTAAGGGAAGATCCAGAAGTCACCCAGTGTGAGTGCCAGTGGAACATGTGGATGGGAACATGGCAATATTTTCACAAGTCTGCTCTTCTGTGCAGTGACACCAGGTACAAGCACTCACCTTACTATTATTACTTTTTTTGATGGAACCAGGGATTGAACTCAGGACTTTATGCTTTCCAGGCAAGCACTTATTTCATTGAGCTGTCTCTCCAGCCCCTTACCCTATTTTTGATGCCATCCTATAGACACAGTAAGAAAAGGAAGCTTCTAGAACTGCTGCAGAAAGCATTGAGAATAATGGAAGAAGCATGTTATGTTGTGAGAGAGTATTTTGTAGGGGTTAAAGGTAATGTGTTTTCTGCTGTAAGGAATCTTTACATTTTATCTGTCCTTGTACACACCAATCCTTGAGAGCACAAACTCCTAAATCCTAGCACTAGGCCTTCTAGAGCCCTCTCACCCAAGTGTTCAGAGTGTCTGCACCTCTGCCCAGAGGGCAAAGGCTGCCACGCAAGGCCACCTCCAGGAGACCGGGACATCACGCGCTGGCGTGGGCGCATTCTGCGTGCTATTTTCAGCTTGGGCCTCTAACAGGAGATGAAAAGGAGCTCGCCTACTCATTCTTCTCTGTGCGACTGATTGAGAAGACATGCTGTCTGAGCAAGTTTTCTTAAACTGATAAAACTTTTTGGGCAAGTAAACACTCAATTTTGAGGGAAGTTGCATGTTAAAAAACAGTAAAAAGGAAGTCATGGGACTGAGAACGTGGGTGACACAGGAAGGGAAGGGGAGAGAAAGGAATGAAGGTGTGTGGTGTTTATAACCACCTTCCCACATGGACTGCACACAGGAAGGAACTGAAATTAAAAAAAAAAAAAATTTTTGGAGTGTGAGCCCCACACATGTATAAAATCAGAAACAAAATGAGTTTTGTTGTGGGAAGGATTTCTAGTGAATTTTATTTAGTCAGCATCTGTGTCCCAATTCTCACCAACAATGGGTGATTGTGAGCTTTTTCAGCTACTCCGCAAACTGGGCCTGATCTTCATACCAAACTGACCCCAAATGAGAAATTATAAATGTAGGAATGGGGAGCAGTTCCATTGTGTTTTTTTCAGTCTATGCTGTCATCATTTTAAAACTAGTAACACAACATTGCTATTAAGTGATAGGTGAGTTTTAAGAAACATTCCAGTTTTAAAGGTATTAAAATATGATAAATTGCCATGTTACAATCTACAGATAGCAAAGAAGAAGAATGCACATGTACCCCAGAAATATTATAAAATGTATGACAGATAAAGATTTTTTCTATAATTTTTTTGAGAAATAGCAATGAGACATTTTCAAATCAAATTAGTAGGACAGTTTCAGTAATTAATACATTACAGTTGTTGTCTTAGGGCTTATTCATGGTACAAGATGCAGACATGTAGGGAGCCGAATAGCTGCACCTGAAAGGTGATGCTGGCTTCTGCCTTCCACCCCCGCCTGGGGGTGAGTGCTCTCACCTTAAAGGCACAGCCACACCTTAAAGACGGCGCTGGCTTCCGCCTTCCACCCCCACCTGGGGGTGGATGGTCTCCGTAGCAAACAACTTCTCGTTTGGCTAAGGCTAGGACTAGGGCGTTGCTTCCGTGTACCTGGACCTA